>CM045730.1:17684053-17906553 GCA_024760905.1 Plotosus lineatus
TTTGACACTTGTTGCTCACATGAGTATTGTACTTAAACATCAAAGTAGAGGAAAGAGTGCTCAGCTTGTTTAGATATCCTAAATTACATCATCATCTCGTTGGTTTAGGATGGATCTAAGAGAATGTTTGAAACGTCTTTTCATCAAATGTGTCCAATGTACAAATGCAACATGCAAGCAGAAAATATTTTAAATAGTAAATAACAGGTCGAATTCGTTTCTGGTGAGGGTTGGAGTCCGCTAAGGCTGTCCTTTGTCACCGATTCTGCTCATAATCTTTATGGACAGAATTTCTAGGCGCAGTCAATGTATTGAGGGGGGTCTGGTTTGGTGGCCATCGGATCTTGTCTCTGCTTTTTGAGGATGATGTTGTCCTTTAGGCTTCATCAAGCTGGGACCTCCAGTTTTCATTGGAACGATTCACAGTTGAGTGCAAAAGTGGCCGGGATGAAAATCAGCACCTCCAAGTCCGACGCCATAGTTCTCAATTGGACAAGGGTGGAATGCACCCTCCAGGTCGGGAATGAGGTCCTGCCCCAAGTGGATCTTGGGGTGTTGTTCACGAGTGAGGGAAGGATGGAGTGGAAGATCGACAGACGGATCTTTTAATTTACCAGTCGATCTACGTTCCAACCCTCACACTATGGTCACAAGCTTTGGGTAGTGACAGAAAGAACAAGATTGCGGATACAAGCGGCTGAAATGAGCTTCCTTCGCTGGGTGGTGGGGCTCTCCCTTAGAGATAAGGTGATGAGCACTACCATCCAGGGAGAGCTCGGAGTAGAACTGCTGCTCCTCCGCATTGAGAGGGGCCAGCTGAGGTGGCTCAGGTATCTGGTAAGAATGCCTCCCGAACGTCTCTCTGGTGTGGTGTTTCGGGCAACCGGAAAGAGACCCCGGGGTCGACCCAGAGAACGCCGGAGGGACTATGTCTCTCGACTTGCCTGGGAACGGTGTCCCCCCCCCCCGGAAGAGCTGGAGGAAGTGGCTGGGGAGAGGGACAGCTGAATCTCTTTGCTTAGGTTGCTGCCCCTGCAACCCGACCCCGGAAGAAGCGCAAGAACAAGATGATTATGATGATGATGATTGTAAATAAAAGAACATTCATAGTAACACCTCCATTCTATGGTGTAAACAACGCATGTATGCTGTGTGATACTTCATTGCACAGTCAGCCAAAATTTCTATATTTAAGCCAAGCATTCTTTGTTATCCTTGAGATGTTATGCATCAATAGACTAAACATTAGACCATAAATTAAATAGTTATTGCATCATGTAAATATAATAAATGTATCATTTAAGAGGGCACCCAATCCAAACTAAAAACACATGCGATTCTTAATATAATGCAAGCTAAAGCTTTTAGTAGGAGCGTCTTCAATTTGCAGAACATCTGAGGAACATTTTGCTTGACCATATCTGGAGTTTTTAACCCTTCGCTCAGTCACAACAAACCATAGCAATATAGTACAATTACAAGGCAAAATTATCTCATAATGAAACCACCTTAATGTGCGTGTCTTCAGTGTGAGTTTGATCAGGTGATAGTGAACGTTGAGCCTCAGACAATCATAATAACGTTCTTTTTTCTGATAAAGGCTTTTCGGTGTGAGGGCTTTTTATCACTGCTTGTTGCTATATATTTTTTCATTGATGCATTGTTTTGTGTCCAAATTTACTCATATTGTTAAGAAATTGTTACAATATTATTATAATAAAAACTAGGACCTTCTCAGTTACGATCTGATAATTTTCTTTCTTGATTCTAGGTTGCAAACTATGGGGTTGGAGGTCAATATGAGCCACATTATGACTTCTCAAGGGTAAGCACAATATGAAAGGCTTTACCTTGTGGTTTAACACCCTGATTTCGTCCTTAACAGACAGTCATATTAGGAAAAAAGAAGTACATCCCATGGAAAGAGTTTTTTTTTTCTCAGCATATTTGAATGAGCAAATATTTCATCAGCATTAATACACTGTTTGCAAAGTGCTATACCTAACAAAACTACAAGATTAAAAAATGGCTTTTCCAATCATTCAAAAAAAATCAATAGGTGCACCAATATTCTGTGTGCCTTACAACACAAAATTATAGAAGCTTCTAGATTCTTTTTAAGGCTTTTTTACGACATGGAGACCCCATTTCGGTAACACTGTCCCAGGCGACTTTTGCGTTCTCTCAGGAGTGAATAAATATTTATAAAAACGCTTAAGAGAACTGTATTGTACCAACAGCCACAGTGTCAGGTGGTTGGTATATACTTAAAGCAGAATGACGGGAGAACAAAGACTACAGTGATTGGATAGAAACGCCGACATGATGTATTTCGCAAGGCATTTGAAAAAAAAATTCCGAACATTGGAGTTGGTGTTCCAGGAGGAGCATTAAAGTCACACATAAAATGAAATATCACCCACTCAAAAAACATACAAAGACTTTTAACCAAGGAGCATGAGAGTGCTCTGATAACGGACTATTGCAAAGGAAATGCGATTGGAACAACCGCCACAAGCACTAATATTAGCGTTACCATGACTACTTCTAGTGGATCCTCAACCGGTACAAGTGTCAACCCTAAGCCAAAGGTGAAGAAAGTGTTTACATAAGCATTTATATTTACTTATACATTTATATTTACATGTATATTTACATATACATTTAAGAAACTACCGTATTTTCCGGACTATACGTCGCTCTGGAGTACAAGTCGCATTGGCCAAAAAATGCATAATAAAGAAGAAAAAACATACATAAGTCGCACTGGACTATAAGTGCAAACTCATGGAAACTGTCTACCTGACCTGGAAATCTGCTGGCAGTTTATGTGATGTTGTAGTCCTCGCTCTGATATAGAGGTGGTTGCGTTGCATGAAGTGGTAACACCAAGAACGTCCTCACGCAAAGTCATTTCTTTTCATCTTCTTGACAACTACCTGGACGTGGAGACGCAACTGCACTGTTGACAAACCCCTCTCTGAGGCATGTTGCTCAACCCTCCATGTGCAAGCTCGTTCCACTGCCCACGATTAGCTTTTAGCCCGTGATTAGCTTTTAGCCCGCTTTCAGCTTTTTCGCGATTAGGTTTTTTTGTTTGTTTTCTTCATTGCAGTAATAATAATCTCTGCTTTTCTGCCCTCTTTTTTCTTTGGTTGTGAGTGTAAAAATAAACATGTGAAATTATGTTCCTTACTGTTATGACTAACAGAATTATATGTAATAATGTCACTACCTGGACGTGGAGACGCAACTGCACTGTTGACAAGCCTCTCCCTGCTTCACGTTGCTCAAGCACCCATGTGTGAGCTCGTTTTTCTAACTGTGTCCATCTTCTTTTTAGCCCGCGATTCACTTTTTTGTTTTCTTCATTGCAGTAATAATAATCTCCGCTTTTCTCCAGTTCCTCACAAGTTTCTCATTCACTTCAAACTTTCTTTCTGTCGCTCAATTACCATTTTCTGCTGCATATTTCACGACCTACAGCTTGTAATCAGCAGAATAGGATTTTCTTTTGGGGGACATTTCTTCAGTGGTGGAAAGCAGGTAAGCAGGTACTGGTACCCAAGCCTAGAGTGCGCTCTTGTGGTTATGAGTGTAAAAATAACAAACATGTGAAATTATGTTTATGATGACAAGCAGAATTTAATTATACAGACGCTCCCTGACTTACGTTTTTAATTGGTTCTGGACGGCCGAACGCAAGTTGAAAGTGAACGTAAGTTGTTACAGTGATGTATGACGCTCATACTGTACTATACATCCATGAATACCTTTACCGTATCTCATAAAACACCCCTAAATCAATTATTATAAACATAACATTGTAAAATAATATCAAATATATCAATTAATATCAACATTAATTTCAAATAAATTAAATTCAAGCAAAATAATTTCAAATTCACTCATCAAATATCAAATACAGTATCAAATATAACCTTTCACATTCTCTATGATGCGATTTTTCTGCTTGTAAATGGTTCCGCTAGTTGACGGATGGTCATATGACATGAAGCTGAGCGATTCACTTTACATGAAGCTTAAAACAGCCAATCAATGCTTACAATATGTGAGGCGCTCAATACCGAAATTAGTGCACTTGCTGAAAGTAGTTTACTTGCTTGAAACAAAGCACGGGTTATACAGACTTCCGGTGTTTTAAGTGTGCAAGGGCGCCGTTGAACTCGTTTAGTACCCAGCCTGCACTGATGTGAATCAGCAGAGCAAAGAGTTCTCTTTCTTGGGTTTTCATTCATTTTACAACTCTCTTTGCTTAACTGAGTATGCATGGTAGATTGTGGCGATCTCAGCTAATTAATTTCTGTGTATGTATGTATGTATGTGTGTATACATATATACATATATATATATATATATATATATATATATATATATATATATATATATATAAAACTATATATATATATATATATATATAAATATATATATATATATATATATATATATATATATATATATATATATATATATATATATATATAATATATATATAACTGAACTGGGAAGGCGGGGCACGTTCAGGCTCGTTTGTAAACAATGGACGCAGCGTCATTATGTTGTTTCGTCAGCATACTATGTAGATACGTCTGAACTCAAAATTTGACTTTTTTTTATTTGGAAAAAAACGTAAAATCGAAAATATGTAAAACGGATGAACGTAAGTCTGGGAGCGTCTGCATTGTATTATTTGCAATAATGTCACATATAGGTCGCTATATAGGGGGTGCCAATAATTGTGGAAAGGGTACTTTTATGGAAATTATTTTTTTTTCCCTTATGGAATTGTTTTTCACTCAAACTTTTAACATATCTTAACTAGGGGTGCCAATAATTATGGATATCACTGTATGTTCATGATGGTAAAATTAATGAGAACAAGCAGAGAATGCTGGTCTTTTATGGTATACATCAGCTATTCTGTCTTGGAATGTCACAAAGAACCCCACCGTTCAGGCTACAATAGTGCAACACCACAAATGCTTTAAAAATGCAACAAATACATCAATAATGTTGCTACCAGTTTTATGCATGTGCTATTGATTTTTAAGTGTGAACTGAAAGAAAAAACAAAACAAAAAAACAAAACATGGCCCTGCCCTAATGCACACGAAGATTGTGTTACACATTCAAGTGTATTAATTATATAAGCTGGCATTGCAGTGATGTTCCTCTCTTACTGTTATCTGATTATCCTAATGTGGCATAAATACGCAAGCCTGAAATGCCAGTATGCTATAGGGGTATTATGGAAGGGAAAACCTATCCCAAACGACTTTGAGGGAAGGCAGAGTATAATTTGAACAGCTTGCTAGTCCGTCGCAAGTAAAAGATTATTGGCCTTTTTACGCACAAGGCTAGTTCCAATTTCCTGGGTTTACCTCCTCCAGGATGGGATGATAGTTCATCCCAGATTATCTTCCAGGTATTTTTATTTATTTATTTTTTTTTTACAGGTGTTTATTCTGCTGGGTGGACAGAGGCAGAATTGTAGTTAAGACTTCACTCAGGGGTCTTAGCACAGTGGAGATCTGATACGATTGAGCTTCTGACCTCTTGCTTCTGAGTCTAAATGAGTGAGATGAGGAAAGACACTAGTACCTGTTTATAGAGGCTGAACAACTCATACATGACATATAATAGGTCATGCATGCAGCTGGCTTAGTTTGCAGGTACTAATAAACACCAAACTATGAGCTAGTAATATCTTAATTATGTAAGGTAGAGTGATCCAGCAATTACTTCAGATAGAGACCCTGCAGTAGAATTTACAGTTTATCCGGAATGTAAAATTTCCTCAACTGCAGTATGTGTGTGTGTGTGTGTGTGTGTGTGTGTGTGTGTGTGTGTGTGTGTTTGTGTGTGTATTTCTCATGAAGCAGTGTTGGGAACCCTTCCAGCTGATTTGTTCAGTTGTTTTAAAAATGTACTAATGTTTGTTTCAGCGTCCTTTTGACAGCAATCTCAAGGTTGATGGAAATAGGCTTGCCACCTTTCTTAACTATGTAAGTAAATGTGTTCGCTGTAAAACAAGCTTTTTTTACTATGTGTTTACTGTGAAATTTTATTTTTATAGAAAGATGAGACCGAGGCTTTCAAATCATTAGGCACAGGAAATCGTGTGGCTACTTTTTTAAATTATGTAAGTATATATGCTCTGTGCCCCACTGGTGAGAGTTTCAGGGTCATTTCAAATATATACGGGTCATGTGGTGAAATTTTAGAGCAAGTACTTACCCCTGAAAATCGTTAGAAGTACTGCTGGGTAATCAAGATTTCCCAGTTTTTTTCTTTTTAATTATGTAAGGGATGATTAATGAGAGAGTAAGAACATGTATTTATGTGTCATATCCTTTCTATCCGAGCTTCCAGTTATTTTGTGTATGTGCCTGTGCTCTAGCAAGATAAACAGGATGTATACATTTTTTATATTGTCATATTTATACACCTAGTTTCAATAAAACAGTTATGGTGACAAATATAAATAACATTATACATTATACCTTCTTTATAGCTCGATACAATTTTAATAGGCAAGTCCAAAATGACAATGTTCTTCAGACAAGTAGCCATGCAAAGTAGCCGTTGCGATGGTTGCTGAAATTTCTTAGACTTGTGCGGGGTAAAATGGAACTTAAACAAGGAATTCCATCACTCATTCATTCATTCATTTTCTGTAACCGCTTAATGCTAACAATTAATCAGTCGACTCCAGGCAAGGGCAGAGTACACACTGGACAGCTTGCCAGGCCATCACAGGGCAGAAACATACTGACGGCTTTGCAGCCTACTCTTGTTGAAGGTCATCAATGGCTTTTTTACATGAACCTCCCACCATAGACAGAGAAATGACTGGACTTTGATAACCCAGTTAGCTGCACTGGAGGGACAGTGACAACCCATTGAGAGTTGAACTTGAACCCCCAACCTGAGGATCAGTGATCCAGCACCTTTACCACCAGGCCACCACTGCCTGAATTCCATCACTTGATTTTACAAATTCATACCATACCCTGTGGACTGTGCTTGATTGGAGTCACCTTCCTCATACAATGGAACAATAAACTAAGACACTCCAAACTATGCAAAACTATTTAGAGATGAATCAGTCAGCTGGTATTTTGTCAGTAATGTGGTGTCCAGAGTGCAGTCACCGGATCTCATCCCAATCGACCTGTTGTCGGAACAACTTGACTGAATGGTACGGAAGAAGTGCCCATCAACCAAGACCAACTTGGAAGCTGTTTCCGGAAGCATGGGTAGCACTTTCCTAATCTTACTTCAACAAACTGACGGCTAGAATGACAAAGTTTTCCAAGACAGGAATAGCTGCAAATGGAGGATTTTATACAAAAGCAAAGGTTTAGGGATCAAAACAAAATTGTAATTATTTTTTAATTTATAATCCTGTCAATATTTTGACATTACTATTCATTTTGCAGGGTTTTTTTTTTTTATATTTTTTATTATTTATTTATTTATTTATTTTTATTTTTTTTGATGAACACAAGTGTTTTGTGAAAAATGTAAAATTTTCTAGATGCCCAAAACTGGGAATGAAAAGGAGTTTTCACTTGGTTTCACTTGATTGAGTCTGGTTTGTAGGCTGTATGGCTTGCATACGCCTTTTCAGTTCTACCCACAAATTTTCTATGTGATTGATATCAGGGCTTTGTAATGGCCATTCTAATGGACTTGATTGTTCTTGCAATTTGTTTCAGCTCCTTTTCTGCCACTTTGTTACCATTTTCATGGTATGCTTACAGTCATCATTGTCCATTTGGAGGACACAGCTGCATAAAAACTCTAACTTCCTGGCAGATGTTTTATGATATTGCTTCAATATTTCCACATGAGGTTCTTTCTTCAAGATTTCATCTATTTTGTGAAGTGCACCAGTCCCCTTGCAGCAAAACACCCACAGAACATGATGCTAACATCCCATACTTCACAGTTTGGATGGTGTTCACAGGCTTGCAGGCTCCCCCCTTTTTTCTCCAAACATAATTGTGGCAGTTATGACTTATCAGTTGAAATTTTGTCTCATCCGACCACAGGACATTTCTCCAAAAATTAAAGTCTTTGCCCTCATGTACATCTGCAAAGAGTATCTAGACTTTTTATCTTTCTGTTTGGCACTGGCTTCTAGTTGTTGAATAGGCTTTTAGCCTTTGTGGGTGTAAGACTTGTTTCATCTTAAATAATGACTCCCTATTACCTGCTTCAGCCATTATCCTCACTTGGTCCTTTCCTGTTGTTCTTGGGGTTTTGTGCCCATTTCTCACCAAAATACATTCATTTTTGGGACAAATTTCCTTCCTGAGCTGACTCGTGTCTAATTGCTTGAACAGATGACCATAGCACATTCAGGTATCTGGAAATTGCACTGAAAGATGACTCACTCTTATGGAGATCCACAGTTCTTTTCCTGATGTCATGGCGGATTTCTTTTGATGTTCACATTATGTCACCAACTAATTCCCATGATGTCACGTGGAAGGAACATCTGTTGTATGTATTTTGAGGCACCCCTCAAACTACATATACAGGTATGCCTACCATTAACTCAAATGCTGACAATGTGATTTGATAGGTCTATCAGAAGCTATCAAAGCCATAAAATCATCATACAGGCTTTTTCAATTACTTTAAAAATAAGGTATGTAATCGTGTGACTTTAAGGAAAATAAATATTCATAATAATTTCTCTCAGTATTCGGGCATTTTATAAATACAAATAATCTTTGGAATAATAACTGACATAAAACCGGAAATGTTTAGTTTAATTTAATGCCACACAGTCAGCGTGAAAAGACAGTGTGTGCTTTTGTGTGGAAACATTTGGTTTCAACTGTGTGTGGACACCAAAGCAAAAAGACCATTCTGATATATATATATATATATATATATATATATATATATATATATATATATATATATATATATATATATATATATATATATTGCTACTTCGTGCTTCAATTCATGCTGCTTCGGTGCATCACTTTTTTTTTTTTTTAAATATTCATCAAAGTAAAAATAAGAAAATTAAGGAATAGGAGAAAGAATTAAGGAAAATGCTGCAAAAACAAGGCCAATTACGCAAATAAACCTAAACAAACAAACAAACAAAAAAAAACCCAAACCTCCCATCAAAAGTAGTTACATTGTTGTGAGGTGCGCATCTGCATGCGTGAGCGCCGCATCTGTATGTGTGTGTTTTTATATTTTATTTACATCTTATGCATTATTTTTTAATGTTTAATTGTTATTATAAGCATTTATAGCATTGAATATGTATTTATTGATATTATATTCACATACATGAATGTATACATCAGTAGGGGGGGTGATCCTATTTCGTAGAATTTGGTGGTTATGGGGATCTTGATCACAATTAACTGCAGAAAGTGAGGGATGCCTGTATGTGTCTGTTTGTGTATATATATATATATATATATATATATATATATATATATATATATATATATATATATTAGCATTCGACGTAATAAGAACCCTGCTCCAACTGGGGGGGACAGTGACAACCTTGTGGAGAGTGGGACTCGAACGCCCAACCTTAGGATCAGCGATCCAGCGCCCTATACCACTAGACCACCACTGCTCCTATATATATATATATATATATATATATATATATATATATATATATATATATATATATATATATATATATATATATATATAATGCAAATATACCATGCTTATTATGGAAAACATGAATAATAATAGAACAATAAAAGAGTTTTACTTGTATTTGTAGTATTCATTTTGTGGTGTCAACGAAACTACTTACATGAAAGTTGAAAATAAACAGAAAACAGCATAAATTTAAAAAAAGACCCCTTACTTTGGACTTTTTTTACACTCGAGCCTAGTAGTTCATCAGGCTGGTGCTTATCCCCGGTTTCCATAGCGTGAAGCGACCAGGAGTTCAACTCCTCCTGGATGGGACATGAGTCCATCATAGGTTACCTTCCCAGTATATTTTTACTGGTACCCATTTATACTGCTGGGTGAACAGAGGCACACTTCTGGTTAAGACCTTGCCCGGGGATCTTAGCACAGTGGGAGTCTAACTGGGATTCGAACCAACAACCTCTCGATCATGAGCCCAGCACCCTAACCACTACACCACTGGCCCCACACCCCTTACTTTACCCTCCCTTTAAACATTTAACATGGCAGTAAAATCCAGCCAATCAACACTGACAACTTTAGCACATGGCACGTTGAACCAATCAACATGAACATAAACAAAATCATATGGCCAGGAACGTCTTTAAATTTATGATGATCGGGTGAAAAATACTCGTCATCACTTTCTGATAGGTCCACATCTGGCTCATTGCTCCATTCATTCAGAGCATCAATAGTTTTGCTGTAGCAGTCTCGAATGGTTCATCGGTTGTTGGACATTCACCAAGAGAACACAGCAAAATATTTTCCTGTTTTTTTAAAGCACGGTGGAACAATCAAATGTGTTGTTACTGATGAGCATATAGGCATTCCCCAGTGGCAGGGTGTCTTCAAATACTGTGTAATCTCACTTTTACAGGCAGTGAACGACTCATTTTACGATTACAGAGACTGATCAAATAAAATTGGTAAGTTTGATCGACAATTTTGCTCCCAGTACACATGGGCGGTTCCCTGAATCACCACCTTATTGTGGTGGAGGGGTTTGCATGACCGAATGATCCTAGGAGCCATGTTGTCGGGGGCATAATGCCCCTGGTAGGGTCATCCAAAGCAAACAGGTTCTGGGTGAAGGTCCAGACGAAGTGCGATTCACCAAGACCTGGGCGAATGGGCTCATTAACCTTGAAAAGCAACTCATCTAGGAGACGGTAACTCTGAATCTAACACCCGGGGCAGAGGAGTCTCCTCAGTGTTGCCGCATAATCCTTCAGGTGAAGGCAAACCTGAAATAAAATCCCTGGCCCTCCACGAAGGGGGATAGGCTTGGGGCTAAAAACCCCCAACCTATAAAATGATGAACACTGTTATGGAAACCACGACAAATGCAAACAACTCAAACCCCGTAGTGAACTTGAGCCAACTAGTTGGCCGTATAACCACATCTGATGAAAGCTTACGGGAAGTCAGGAGTGTGACATATAGTTTACTCGGGCCCAAAACCAAAATCCACTTAGGAGCTTGGAATGTTCGCACCATGTATGAAACATCTAGAACAGCTCAGGTTTTACAGGAAATGAGAAGATACAAACTTGACATCTTAGGAGTCAGTGAATGCCAATGGACTGGCTCAGGGCATAAAGTTTCAAATCATGGATCAGTCATACTACACTCAGGACATCAAGATCAACATATACTAGTCCCTCTCACATAATTAGCATATTGTGATAAAGTTCATTATTTTCTGTAATGTACTGATAAAAATTTAACTTTCATATATTTTAGATTCATTGCACACCAACTGAAATATTTCAGGTCTTTTATTGTTTTAATACAGATGATTTTGGCATACAGCTCATGAAAACCCAAAATTCCTATCTCAAAAAATTAGCATATCATGAAAAGGTACTCTAAACGAGCTATTAACCTAATCATCTGAATCAACCAATTAACTCTAAACACCTGCAAAAGATTCCTGAGGCTTTTAAAATCTCCCAGCCTGGTTCATTACTCAAAACCGCAATCATGGGTAAGACTGCCGACCTGACTGCTGTCCAGGAGGCCATCATTGACACCCTCAACCAAGAGGGTAAGACACAGAAAGAAATCTCTGAGCGAATAGGCTGTTCCCAGAATCAATGATCAATGGGAAGTGGCGAAGATCATTACAAGACATGTGAGTGTACCGTGGAGCTGACATTCATAGCGATCACTACCTAGTAAAAGCTACCATAAAGCTGAAGTTGAGGAAAGTAGAAAAACAGAACAAGATAAGAAAACAACAGGACATTGCGAAGCTGAAATGTTCTAAAACTGAGCAAGAGTTTGTTTTACAGCTAAGAAATCACTTCAGTGTTTTGACCGGCATAACGGAAGAAAATGAAAATATGGAAAATTATCAGAGATACCTATGTGGAGACAGCCACCAACGTACTTGGTTACAAAAAGAAAACTAACAAAGAATGGATTACATCTGGAACATGGCAGAAAATGAATTAGAGAAAACAACTGAAGGCAAAGATGCTAAACACAAAATCACCAAGACTACAAAAGCAAGTTTTGGAAGCATACAAGGCTAAGGATAAGTCAAAAGGAGTGCCAGGAATGACAAAAGAGCCTTTGTTGATGAATTAGCTAGTGATGCTGAACGAGCTGCTGAGAGAGGAGAACTAAGCGCTGTATATAAAAATCACGAAACAGCTGTGTGGAATGAACACCTGCCAGTCTGGCCCAGTGAAAGATAAGGTTGGCAAGATTCTTATAACTAAAGAACAGCAAGCAATGAGATGGATGCAGCACTTAAGTGAAGTTCTCAATAGACCTAAACCAGAGGATGTACCCAATCCCCTACCAGCAAATGAAGTTCTTGGCATTGATGTCAGCTACCCAAAAGAACATGACGTCAAACGTGCTATCCAAACCATGAAGAGTGGGAAAGCAGCTGGTATCGACGTTATACATGCTGAGATGCTAAAAGCTGAACCTGAAATTTCAACAAAGATATTAACAGACTTCTTCAGAACTGTGTGGGGAAAAGAAGCTATTCCAGAAGACTGGACAAAAGGACTCAGTGTCAAACTTCCAAAGAAAGGTAATCTTCAGAACTGCGACAACTGGCGAGGCATCACACTGCTTTCAATACCATCAAAAGTTTTCTGTAAAATCATCCTCTGCAGAATCGATAAGGCTGTTGACACTAAACTGAGGCAAGAAGAGGCTGAGTTCAGAAAGGGTAGAAGCTGTATTGACCAAATCTTCACCCTGAGAAACATCATTGAACAGTGTCTAGAATGGAATACCCCTCTGTACATCAATTTCATAGACTTTCAAAAAGCCTTTTGACAGTTTGCACTGTGAAACCATATGGAAGATACATGGAATTCCAGGAAGATAGCCACACTCATCAAGATGTTCTACCAAGAGTTTGAATGCAGCATCATTGTAAATGGTAACCTAACAGAACGGTTCCATGTGGAATCTGGTGTAAGACGGGGGTGCATCATTTCTCCGATGCTGTATCTGATTGCTGTTGATTGGATTATGCACCAAACTACACTCTATAAGACCAGAGGTATTCAATGGATGCCTTTCGCACAACTAACTCGAGGACCTGGACTTTGCAGAAGACCTTGCTGTGCTTTCCAGTAAACATGTCCATCTACTAGAGAAACTGATAGACTACATAAGTATGCTAAACAGACAGGACTAAACATTAACATCAAGAAAACAGAAGTGATGTGCATCAACTCCACGCTTATTACGTTGAATATGGTGTGTGTGTGTGTGTGTGTGTGTGTGTGTGTGTGTGTGTGTGTGTGTGTGTGTGTGTGTGTGTGTGTGTGTGTGTGTGTGTGTGTGTGTACAAGGATCCCTCACTTTACGTGCCTAATTGGAACCGAGATCCCCGCTTGGCCATCGAAATCCGGATCCCCCCCGACTGACGTATACATACGGGTATATAATATCAATATATACATTCAATGCCACAGGTGCTTATAATAACAATTAAACATTAAAGAAATAACATAAGATGTAAATAAAATATAAATACACACATACAGATGGTATTGCATGAGAAGAAGACGACACACATACATACATACAGTATGCGCATGCGTAGATGCGTGTGCACACACAGATTCGATAATGTAACTAGTTTTGATGGGAGATTGGGTTGTTTTTTTGTTTTGTGTTGGCTTTGCGTTGGTTTTTTTTTTTTTTTGCATAATTGGCCTTGTTTTTGTGGCATTTTCCTGAACTTTTTCCCGTATTCTTCTTTAATTTCCTTATTTTTTAATTCAATGAATATATATATATATATATATATATATATATATATATTTTTAACCGTGATGCACTGAAGGTGCATAGATTGAAGCGCGAAGTAGCGAGGGATGTGTGTGTGTGTGTGTGTGTGTATGTGTGTGTGTATATATATATATATATATATATATATATATATATATATATATATATATATATATATATATATATATATATATATATATCTTCTTCTTCTTTTACTTTCGGCTGCTCCCTTCAGGGGTCGCCACAGCAAATCATCTGCCTCCATCTCACCCTGTCCTCTGCATCTTCTTTTCTGACTCCAACGACCTTCATGTCTTCCTTCACCGCATCCATAAATCTCTTCTTTGGTCTTCCTCTAGGCCTTCTGCCTGGTAGTTCCAACCTCAGCATCCTACTGCCAATATACTCACTATCCCTCCTCTGTACATGTCCAAACCATCTCAATCTAGCCTCTCTGACGTTGTCTCCAAAACATCTTACATGGGCTGTCCCTCTGATATACTCATTTCTGATCCTATCCATCCTCGTTACTCCCAGAGAGAACCTCAACATTTTCATCTCTGCTACCTCCAGCTCTGCCTCCTGCCTTTTCCTCAGCACCACTGTTTTTAAGCCATACAACATCGCTGGCCTCACCACCGTCTTGTACACTTTTCCCTTCATTCTTGCTGACACTCTCCTATCGCACATCACACCGGACAATTTTCTCCAACCATTCCAGCCTGCCTGCACACGCTTCTTCACCTCTTTTCCACACTCTCCATTGCTCTGGATTGTTGAGCCTAAGTACTTAAAATCCTCCACCTTCGTTATCTCTGCTCCCTGTAACATTACCGTTCCTCCTGGGTCCTTCTCATTCACACACATGTATTCTGATTTTCTGAGGCTAACCTTCATTCCTCTCCTTTCCAGGGCATACCTCCACCTCTCTAGATTTTCCTGCACTTGTTCTCTGCTCTCACTACAGATCACAATGTCATCTGCAAACATCATAGTCCATGGAGATTCTTGTCTCACTCGTCTGTCAGCCTGTCCATCACCATAGCAAACAAGAAGGGGCTCAGAGCTGACCCTTGATGCAGTCACACCGACACCTTGAACTCTTCTGTCACACCGACAGCACACCTCACCACTGTCTTACATCTCTCATACATGTCCTGCACCACTCTAACATACTTCTCTGCCACTCCAGACTTCCTCATGCAATACCACAGTTCTTCTCTTGGCACCCTGTCATAGGCTTTTTCCAGATCCACAAAGGCACAATGTAGCGCCCTCTGACCTTCTCTGTACTTCTCTATTAACATCCTCAAAGCAAACATTGCATCTGTGGTGCTCTTTCTTGGCATGAAACCAAACTGTTGTTCACAAATGCTGACCTCTGCCCTTAGTCTAGCTTCCACTATTCTTTCCCATAACTTCATCGTATGGCTCATCAACTTTATCCCTCTGTAGTTGCCGCAACTCTGCACGTCTCCCTTGTTCTTAAAAATGGGCACCAGCACACACTTCTCCTCCACTCCTCCGGCATCTGCTCATTCTCTAGGACCTTGTTGAATGTTCTTGTCAGAAAATCTACTGCTACCTCTCCTAGACACTTCCATACCTCCACCGATATGTCATCGGGACCGACTGACTTCCCACTCTTCATCCGCTTCAATGCCCTCCTCACTTCACCCTTACTAATCTTTCCCAGCACACTTCCGTCATCAGTCAATACATTTCCCTCTCTGTCTTTAATCGCTCTAACTTGCTGCACGTCCTTCCCATCTCTATTTCTTTGCTGTGCCAACCTGTATAAATAATTTTCTCCCTCCTTACTCATCATACGCCCTCTGTTTGGCCTTTGACACCGCTACCTTCGCCTTATGCTGTATCTCCCTTTACTCCTGTTTACTCTCTTTGGTCCTCTCTATGTCCCACTTCTTCTCAGCTAACCTCTTCCTTTGGACACACACCTGCACTTCCTCAATCCACGAGCAAGTCTCCTTATCTACTGTTCTTCCAGAGGCCACACCAAGTACTCTCCTACCTGTCTCCCTGGTCACATTAGCTGTAGTTGCCTAGTCATCTGGAAAAAAATCCTGACCATCCAAAGCCTGTTTCAACTCCTTGAAGACAACACGATACTCTTCCTTTTTCAGCTTCCACCACTTTGTCTTCTGCTCTGCCTTTGCCTTCTTCACCTTCCTCTCGCCATCAAGGTCATCCTGCACACCTCCATCCTATGCTGTTTGGCAACACTCTCACCCACTTTTACTTTGCAGTCACTGACATCCTTCAAATTACATCGCCTACACATGATGTAGTCCACCTGTGTGCTCCTACCTCCACTTTTATAAGTCACCCTATGCTCCTGTCTCTTCTGTAAGAAAGTATTCACCACAGCCATTTCCATACTTTTTGCAAAATCGATCAATATCTGTCCTTCTGTGTTCCTGCCCTGGATACCAAACCTGTCCATCTCTTCCTCATCCTCTCTGTTGCCTGCACCAACATGTCCATTGAAGTCTGCCCCAATGACCACTCTCCTCTGGGGTACTGTGCATCACTTCATCAAACTCACTCCAGAATCTCTCCTTCTCTTCTTGCTCACATCCTGTCTGTGGGGCATAAGTACTAACAACATTGAATATCACACCTTCGATTTCTAACTTGAGACTCATCACTCTGTTCATTTCGTAGTGTCTCTTGGCTGCATTGTTTTCAGTATGTGTATGTGGATGTTTAATTTTTTTGTTCAATCAGATTTCAGTTTTAATGTGCTGTCATGTCAATCTAATTTTCTCAAGGTCTTCAGAGTCAGCAGCGCTAGGCCAATGTTACTTATACTATACAGTCGGGCTTCTACTTACAAAATTAATACCTTAGTGCCTTTTTCGTAACCTGAAGTTTTCATCAGTAGAGGTGCATTTTACATGTAAAATGCGTGATTCGTTCCAAGGCTCCCAAGACTACTCCATAAATCCTTTAAAAATGATAAAAGTACACCAATTTTGTATGATATCTGTATTAAATGTGTTAAAAGTAAAAGAAAATTATTTATTAAACCATATAAACATTTTATTAACATATTAAACCATTTTAGTAACATATTTATTAATTAAACCATTGTTAAACATTTTTCATGAATCGATTTTTTTATTAACGAAACCAAACAATATTAAACATTATTAAACATTTGTGACGCGCTCCACCAAGTGCGGGAGGCACCGCAGCCGACGGCAGAGCTTTTGAGACCGTGCGCGGCTTCTCTGGACCTCCGATCTGTCAAGCAAGCAACTGCGCTTTGAACACTTGTTTAGTACTCAACATTCACTTGTTTGCTTGAGGGATCGGAGGTCCAGATGAGCTGCGTTTTGCCCACAATTGGCACAGTGTGCCACATTTATTAAACATTTACTGAATTAAACAACTTGAAAAACGAAAAATAAGCTGCAATGAGCACTCTCAAAACTCACGAACCAACAGTACAGCTCTCCTTTACATGTATGACACACAAGCTTTATGGGTGCAGTACTATGGAGATTCAGCTCCTTCCTGGCCAATTGGAGGCCAGCGGGGTGGGACGTTGGGAGACAGCCAATAGGACAGCAACTCGCACATTGTTTGAATGTTTGAATGGCGCTTTTGAATTTTCGAATGGCGCTTTTGAATTTTCGAATGGCGCGTTTGGTGCCTTTCGTAAGAAGTTGTTTCGTATACAGAGGATGAAAATTTAGGAAAATATTTTTCGTAACCTGGATTTTTCGTATTCAGAGGTTTTCTTCAGTAGAGGGCCGACTGTATTAGCCATGAGGCTGTTTCTTTAACCAATCAGATTTCAGATTCGCCTCACAGTGCTGGCTAGCGGACTTCCAATCAGCATTTTCTTGTCCATTGATTTGGTTGGTCGGAGCAAAACTAGTCTGTCGTGATCTGCACACAATACATTTAAGATAGATTTTTTTTTTCTGCACACAATGGCTGACAGATGAGGAGAAATTGCTTGGTTTTGGACTTAATTCTTAAAAACACATTTTCAAAGTGATTTTTTTCAGAAAATCTCGACATAAAGAAAGGTTGAGGAACTAGAATTAAAGTTTACCTATTTTTTTTTTTTTACATTTGGCTGTGTGCCAATTTAGCAGAAAATGCCAGTGAAAGTTATGAAATGTTCAGAGTTACTAGCAGAGATGTGTGAAATGCCTCGCTCTCTCTCTGCAGTGTCACGCCTTGTTATAACAACATTGTGCTTTTGTGTATTATTAATGGTTTGTATAATTGTGATGTGATAGAGGTGGTATTAAGAGGGGGATTAAGTCCCATTAAAGGCCCAGGTGCCAAATGTATGGCCTGCTGCTGGTATACCTGTGTGTGTGTGTGTGTGTGTGTGTGTGTGTATATATATATATATATATATATATGTGTGTGTGTGTGTGTGTGTGTGTGTGTGTAAAAACATTGTATAAATTAATATATATTTACATTTTAATTGCAGATGAGTGATGTGGAAGCTGGGGGTGCCACTGTGTTTCCTGATTTTGGTGCTGCTATTAAGCCAAAAAAGGTAGGGTTTGTTTGTCATACCTTATTAAGACTTCGTTCACAGTCAGAGTTTCTGACCCTTACATGTCCCAGTCTTTTAAGTTGTAAAGATTCTTGTATAATATTTAATTATATAATAAAACACTTGTTAGTGTGGTAATCAACCACTGTAATAGAAAATACTGTAGTAGAAAGAAAAGACATGGAATAATTATACTTTTTAACGTATTCAAATGGGAAGACCTATTGTTTTTTAATACATGACAGACATTTCATGTTAGGATGAAAATAAAACAAGAGTTTAGAATTTGATATTTACATTCTGATGTGTTTCGTATTTTGCGCCTAAACTCTAGTAAAATTCTGACCTTGCCATTTGCGAGCCTCAGGAGAAATCGAGCTTTTCAGCAATCTGAGTGTAGATTTAAATTTGTGAGCAAACCAGAAGAGAGAGTGGCAAGGATAATCTCCATATGATCACAAGAGGAAGAAATCTTCAGCGAACCTGTTCTGTTCTGGGTTTCAATTAATTTATTTTACATTTAAGTTGTGAGATGTGCCCCTCCCATGAATGAAGATAATCCGCAAGTTCTGTACCCGGAAGTAAAACCCCATGTATGTTATTGTATGCCCGAATGATCAACCGGAAGTAAAATACTATGCATCTATTATATGCGCTATATGATTTTATATATATATATATATATATATATATATATATATATATATATAATAAAAATAAAAGGACAGGACAAAGACTTTCTATTGAAAGTCCATTTATCACTTTTTTATTGTTATTTGCTCTACCAAAAAGTATTGAGCACTCTCCTACGGAAGGATCTACTCAGAAAATCCTCTCTCTTTCTCTCTCTCTCTCTCTCTCTCTCTCTCTCTCTATATATATATATATACACACACACACACACACACACACACACAGTGGGCCCTTGATTATTCGCCGTTTTGCACTCACGGTTTGAGTATTCGCGGCCTGCCAAGCAACTGACACGTCACTCAAATTCAGCCAATGGCTGTCTTCCTTCCTGCTGATTGGTTGAGATGATGTAGCGCCCCTTTTTCCTCATTTACGCACATGTTGTTAATGAACCTCTTTTTTGTGTGTGTTTTAATTACCAGTTAAGCTCTATGATGCCACTCAAATGCTTTGAGTCTTCTCTGGCTAAGTGATAGAAAACGCTGGATGTCTCTTCTGAAGAAATAGGACTCTCCTGAAGAAATGACAGTTTCCACTGAACTGTTGTATAAAAGTCTTTTTCAATTATTATTCCAATACACTATCTAAGTTAATGTTTAGAATGTTTGTGCGTGAGATTTTATGTTCTATAGCATTTTATGTTATATAGCAAAACTTGGAGTGACGTCTCCAAGATGGCACTGCCTGGAGGGCGACATCACAAAGTTCTCAGAGTCAAATTGTTTCTTTGTTTGTTTTAATTTGTTTTCTTTGTTGTTTTGTTTGTTCATGTTTTGCACTATGCTTGTCTATGACTGGTCAACCCTACGACAGCTATGAGATCAGAGTCTTCAGGCAACTAAGCACGCTTAACTCCTATCCTGAGCTAATATGCTATGGTAGCTCAATGCTAGCCGCACCCCAGCTAACGATAACCCAGGCGGAGTTCTCGGAGTCTCTGACGCTTGGTTAAAGTGGAAGGTTTGCACTTCCGGTCATACTGCTTGAAAATGTTCAGTCCCTGCAAAATAAGATGGACGAGCTTCATGTTCAGATTGCAGCGCAGAGGGATCTACAGGAATGCTCCATGCTGTGTTTCTGTCAAATGCGAATGAGGGAAAAGGGGCGTTACATCATCTCAACCAATCAACAGGAAGGAGGACAGCCATTGGCTGAATTTGAATCACGTGCGAGTTGCTCGGCAGTCTACGAATACTCTAACCATGAGTGCAAAACCGCGAATAGTCAAGGGCGTACTGAATACATATACAAACACATATATATATATACACACACAGCAGGCCCTCGATATTTGCGGGGGTTCGGTTCCGGCCCCTCCCGCAAAAGAAGATAATCCGCAAGTTCTGTACCCGAAAGTAAAACTCCATGTATCGTATCACATGCGCGAATTAGCAATACTCTGTATCTATTACATGCGCTAAAATGCGGGGCAGTGGTGGTCTAGTGGAATAGGGCGCTGGATCACTGATCCAAAGGTTGGGGGTTCAAGTCCCACGCTCCACAAGGTTGTCACTGCCCCCCGTCCCAGTGCAGCTAACTGGGTTATCATAGGCGGCCATGTATCTCACTGTCTGTGGTGAGAGGCATGTAAAAGAACCATTGCTGACTTTCATAAAGAGTAGGCTGCAAAGTCGTCAACGTGTTTCTGTCCCTTGATAAAAGGATTGTGACAGGAAGGGCATCCGACGTAAAAACCTCTTCCAGATCAAGCGTGTGAATCAGATGATTTGCTGTGGCGACTCCCGAGTAAAAGGGAAAAGCCGAAAAGAAGACAGACATTACATGCGCTAAAACATGCTTCTTAAACACATTCTATAGACAGTCTTACTCATTGAGACAGTATTCTTATTATTATTTTCCTTTCAGCTTTTCCCTTCAGGGGTCGCCACAGCGAATCATCTGCCACCATCTCACCCTATCCTCTGCATCTTCTACTCTTACTCCAACTACCTTCATGTCCTCCTTCACCACATCCATAAATCTACTCTTTGCTCTTCCTCTCGGCCTTCTACCTGGTAGTTCCAACCTCAGCATCCTACTACCAATATACTCACTATCCATCCTCTGTATATGTCCAAACCATCTCAATCTAGCCTCTCGGACTTTGTTGCCAAAACCTCTAACATGTGCTGTCCCTCTGATGTACTCATTCCTGATCCTATCCATCCTCGTTACTCTCAAAGAGAACCTCAACATTTTCATCTCTGCTACCTCCAGTACTGCCTCCTGTTTTTTCGTCAGTGCCACTGTTTCTAAACTATACAACATCCGTGGCCTCAACACCATCTTGTACACTTTTCCTTTCATTCTTGCCGATACCCTCCTATCACACATCACACTTTTCTCCAACCATTCCAACCTGCCTGCGCACGCTTCTTCACCTCTTTTCCACACTCGCCATTGCTCTGGATTGTTGAGCCTAAGTACTTAAAATCCTCCACCTTCTTTATCTCTGCTCCCTTTAACCTCACCGTTCCTCTTGGGTCCTTGTTGTTCACACACATGTATTCTGTCTTACTGAGACTAACCTTCATTCCTCTCCTTTCCAGGGCATACCTCCACCTCTCTAGATTTTACTGCACTTGTTCTCTGCTCTCACTGCAGATCACAATGTCATCTGCAAACATCATAGTCCATGGGGAATCTTGTCTCACCTCGTCTGTCAGCCTGTCCATCACCATAGCAAACAAGAAGGGGCTCAGAGCTGATCCTTGATGCAGTCACACCGACAGCAGACCTCACCACTGTCTTACATCTCTCATACATGTCCTACACCACTCTAACATGCTACCTTGGACAGAAGAGTTCAAGGCAGGTTGGAATGGTTGGAGAAAAGTGTCCGGTGTGATGTGTGATAGGAGGGTATCTACAAGCATAAAAGGAAAAGTTTACAAGACGGTGTTGAGGCCAGCGATGTTGTATGGTTTAGAAACAGTGGCCCTAAGGAAAAGACAGGAGGCAGAGCTGGTGGTAGCAGAGATGAAAATGTTGAGGTTCTCTTTGGGAGTAACAAGGATGGATAGGATCAGGAATGAGCACATCGGAGGGACAGCACATGTGAGACGATTTGGAGACAAAGACAGAGAGGCTTGATTGAGATGGTTTGGACATGTACAGAGGAGGGATGGTGAGTATATTGGTAGTAGGATGCTGAGGTTGGAACCACCAGGCAGAAGGCCTAGAGGAAGACCAAAGAGACGATTTATCGATGTTGTGAACGACGACATCAAGTTAGTTGGTGTAAGAGAAGAAAATGCAAAGGATAGGGTGAGATGGAGGCAGATGATTCGCTGTGGCGACCAGTGAAGGGAAAAGCCGAAAGGAAAAGAAGAAATAGACATTATTATTCAGTGTTTCTCAACTGCAGCGGGAGTATGTGCTCGTGTAATTAGCTCTTTAATATTGGAAATGTAAAACTATGAATCTGAGCCTCGACCGAAACGCCTCAACATCCAGAAGGACAACAAACTTTCCAAGGCAGCCTCTAGAAGGACAGTTCAGGCTGCACAAAAGGAAGAAAGGAAGTGCCATACTAAAGTACTAAAGACAAAGAAACAATAATTAAAAAACTTATGTCATGTACAGCATGTAATGTGTATAGTTTGTTTGCAGATAGTGTTTCAAGACAATGAATGTTGATAATAGTGTTGTGAGGCAGGACATATCTATAAGAGTGACTATTTGATTTGTGACTGTGACACTTTGATTAGTGTTGGAATCCCACATGATAAACCCCAAAGTTGAGGTATGTATATGGAGATTAGAAATTAAACATTCTTGAGCTCTTACAGTGTCATGAAATAGCATTTTTCCCCTTCTGAAATGCTTAAAACCTAGGCACTTAAATGAAATGTTTAAACCCCCAGACCCCTGGCTGATTTTCAGATATTTTGGTAATGGTCAAATCACATGCCTGTTTTATGCATGAATGTCCACACGTGCGACAAGACTTTTGTCAGTGACTGTATGGTCATATTCTACTTTTCGGCTTATTGTATGTTGTCAGTTGTTTTATTAAAAGTGTATGTATTTTATCTGTTCTCAGGGTACCGCAGTGTTCTGGTACAATCTCTTCAGAAGTGGTGAGGGAGATTATCGAACCAGACATGCAGCCTGCCCAGTTTTAGTTGGTAGTAAATGGGGTGAGTAAGGGAGACACCAATATTTTAAATAAAGGTACCTATGGTGAATTTGTGTGACTAACATATAACACCATTAGCAAAATCCTGTCTGTGCCTCAGCACGTGTTATGACTCTTGGCATGTTGCCTTTCTGATTGGCTGTTCTAACCTGGTCGTGACAAGAACTCTTCACATTGGCTGGGTTCTGTCACTGACACTTATAGCATAACACATTTTTGGCCAGTGCTGAGCTATCCAAACAACAAGCGCAAAGAATTGAGGAAAACATTTCTATTTGTTCCTCAACAAACTGATGACAGAAAAGCCAAGTTGGCCAAATGTTTGCTGAACAAGCCATTATGGACCTACCATCACGTACATCGCTTGTCAGGTCAGGTTTTGCCCTCCTACTGGTAACATGTAAGCCAGTACAACCTGTTGCATGGTCGAGTGGTGGACGAGTAAACCGGATACCCCACCAGGTTCCAAATTTGGTGAGGAGAGTGGCTAGCAACCCAGTAAGAATAAAAACAGGACCTATCAAAGGGCAGATGAACTCTTTAGAGTCAACGGCCAGCCAGATAGACATTGGTGTCTCAATAAAACACCCTGCAGAAAGAACTTTGGACCTCTACTGCAGATTTTTTTGCCCTTAGTATACAGCCATAACAAGGCTGTTGTGGCTGTCGTCTATGCCAGAATTCTGGCACAGCACACAGATTGATTGATTGATCACGTACATCTATAGCAGCATTCTTGTACTCGGAGTCACTAGAATGTGTAATGTCTCACTGTTTTGAAAAGAGATGTCATCTCCGGCCAACATTTTGATGTCATTTGCGGGGAAAACTGACTCCCCCACTAGTAATCCATGGGATACAATTACCAATGTTGTGCCTTTAATGGTCATTTATGTAAAAAATAATAATTTCTATCTTTTAAAGATTTTGCATACGTATAAATAATTATATAAGGCTGAGAAATACTGGTACTTTTTAATGCTGTATGCCGTAGGCTATCATACAATACAGGTGTGATCCATAATGCAATGATTCCATGTTCAATGACACCATGAAATCTGAGGTTCAATACGATGTTCTTATTCTGCAATTCGTTCATTTTCTGGAGATTTAATATTCTTTGATGAATTTCAAATACATTGCTCGGTATCTGGGTGGCGGCTCAGTGGCGTAGTGGTTAGCACGTCCGCCTCACAGCAAGGCCTTTGCTCGATTCACAGCAAGAAGGCCTGGGTTTGATTCCCAGCTTTCTGTGTGGCGTGTCTATTTTCTCTCTGTGCTTCCATGGGTTTACTCCAGCTAGTCCGGTTTCCTCCCACAGTCCAAAAACATGCATGGTAGGTTAATTGGCTGTTTCAAATCTTCCTTTGGTGTGAGTGTGTGTGTGTGAATGGTTGGCCCTGCGATGGCCTGGCGAACTATCCTGGGTGTACCCTGCTATCACCCAGAGTCATGATCCTAATTAGGATTAAGCGGCTTAGAAAATGAATGAATGAGTATCTGCAAGTGATAGAGGTAGAGAGGAACTGTTTTAAAAATCAGAATTTTAATTAATCATTCACACATCCCATGATGTCTTGGATGTACTCTGCCCTCTCCCAAAGTCAGCTGAGAGGGGTGCCAAACTCCCTGCTACCCTAAATAGGAATAAGCAGTACAGAAAATAAATAAGGTCCAGCCACTCGCAACATGGGTGGTTCCAGAGCCCAAGCTATGTGTTGAGGTGAATCTGTCTATATCTAGTTGGTATCCCTCCACCTCACGCACCAGCTGAGGCTCCTTTCCCGCCAGAGAGGTGACATTCCATGTCCCAAGAGTTAGAGTCAGTAGTCGAAAATCAGTCCAACAGAAACCACGCCTTCGGCTGTCACCCAACTCACAGCACACCCGACCCCTATAGCCCCCCACATATGGTGGGTCAGTAGTCTGTGTCTGGCTGGGCTTCATGGTCATGGGCAGAAGCCTGACGACCAGGTGCTTACCTTTGAGCCCCTCCCCCAGGCCTGACTCCAGGGGTGACTCTTGTGGCTTGCGTCTGGGCAAGAGAAACTGTGTCCTTGTATTTTTTTTGTCTCACCAAGGTCTTGTTTGCCTCGAGTAATCCTACCAGGGGTAAAATGCCCCTGACAAAATAATGGATCATTAGGACACACAAACCCCTCCACCAAGAAAAGGTGGTGATTCAGGAAGGGGTCCTGGAGGGGGCATTGGAGTCTGTATACATGTGTTTTGTGGATTGAGAGGCCTTTGACCATGTTTCTCTAGCTATATTGTGGTGTGTGCTCTGGCAGTATGGGGCACCAGGCTTGTTGCTATGTACCATTAGTTTTCTGTACTACCAGATTCTAAGCTTGGTCTGCATTGGTAACAACAGGTTGCATTTGTTTCAGGTGAGGCTTGGACTCTGCCAAGGCCATCTTTTTTCAAAGATTCTGTTCATATTTATTTTGGACACAGTCTCTCAGTTCAGCTGAAGCATTGACGGATTCTAGTTTTGGTCGGATCTCATCTATGCTTTTTGCAGATGATGTTTCCTTTTGTCTTCATCAAGCCAGGACCTCCAGCTCTCATTGGAGCGATTCACTGCAGAGTGCAAAGGGACCATGATGTGAATCAACATCTCCAAGTTTGAGGCCATGGGTCTCAGCCAGAAAAGGGTGGAATACACTCTCCATGTCGGATCCTGTCTCAAGTGGAGGAGTTCAAGTATCTCAGGGTCATTCACAAGTGAGGGAAGGATGGAGCGGGAGATCGACAGGCGGATTGCTGCAGCCTCTTTTGTAAAGCTGAGCTTGTACCGGGCCGTTGTGGTGAAGATAGAGTTGGGCCAGAAGGTAAAGCTATCAATTTACCAGATGATCTACATTCCAACCCTCACCTATGGTCACGAGCTTTGGGTAGTGACCGAAAGAACAAGATCGCGGATACATGCGGCTGAAATGAGCTTCCTTCGCAGGGTGGTGGGGCTTTCCCTTAGAGGTAGGGTGAGAAGCTTAGCCATCTGGGAGGAACTCAGAGTAGAACTGCTGGTTAAGAGGAGTCAGTTCAGGTGGTCTGGGCATCTAGTTAGATTGCCTCCCTCATGTCTCCCTGGTGTTGGGTATTGGGCATATCTGACCGGGAAGAGACCCACTCTCTCAGTTGGTCTGGAAGTGCCTTGTTATCTCTTGGAAGAGCTGGAGAAGCTGGAGAGAGGGATGTCCGAACCTCACTGCTTATGCTGCTGTCGACCGACCCCGGATTAAATGGATGATGATTATGATGATGATGATGATGATGATGATGATGATGATGATGAAAAATAAGTGAATGAATTGATGAATATTTACACATCGGTTGTACTTTTTTTACACATTTAGGATCAAGAACTATACGGTCCAAAAAGGTCTGAAAGGTTACTTGATTTTTTTTTTTTTTTTTTTTTACACAACTGGTTTGTGTATATCAACATTAATCAACATGCATACTTTGCCAGTATACATATCAATAGTATGTGTTACACTTTTAAAAATTATTATTAATAAAAAAAATCCCTTTTTCACAGCTAGCCCCTTAATCGGGTGTATTTGAAGCATTGTGCTTATTATGTTTTTTCTGTGTTATTTTGTTTATTTATATAATAATTTGTATGGTTTTTACTCTTTTTTTTAATTCATTTAAAAAGCATTTTATTTTATTTTAAAGAAAGTGTGTTATATCATGATGTTTGTTATTATTGGGAAATAAAATATGATCTCACACAGCCCTAACTGAAAATTAAATTGATTAAAATTAAATTGATTAAAATGATCAATCTCTGATCAGATGTTTGTAGTATTAACGTTATTTTTTGGTTATTTGGTCAATAATTAAGGTAGTAATTACAAACTGTGCAATATATATATATATATATATATATATATATATATATATATATATATATATATATATATATATATATATATGTGTGTGTATGTATGTATGTATATATGTATGTATGTGTATATGTATATATATATATGTATGTATGTATGTATGTGTATATGTATATATATATATATACACACATACACACACAAAGCGGATTCCAAAAAAGTTGGCACAGTATACAAATTGTGAATAAAAACTGAACGCAATGATGTGGAAGTGCCGAATTTCAATATTTTATTCCAAATAGAACATAGATGACAGGTCAAAAGTGTAAACTGACAAAATGTATCATTTTAAGGGAAAATATGTTGATTTTAAATTTTATGGTGTCAACAAATCTCAAAGTTGGGACAGGGAGCAGTAAGAGGCTGGAAAAGTTAATTGCACTTATAACGAACAGCTGGTAGACCAATTACCACTGATGAGGTCTATTGGCAACATGGCTGACTATAAAAAGATTTTCTCAGAGTGGCAGTGTCTCTTAAAAGTGAAGATGGGTAGAGGATCACCAATTTCCCCAATGTTGCGCAGAAACATAGTGGAGCAATATCAGAAAGGTGTTTCCGAGTGAAAAATTGCAAAGAGTTCGAGGTTATCATAATTTACAGTGCATAACATTATCCAAAGATTCAGAGAATCTGGAACAATCTCAGTGCCTAAGGGTCAAGGCCGAAAAACCACACTGGATGCCTGTGATCTTCGGACCCTTAAACGGCACTGCACCACAAACAGGAATGCTACTGTAAGGGAAATCACAGAAGGCTCAGCAATACTTCCAGAAACCATTGTCAGTGAACACAATCTACCGTGCCATCTGCCATTGCCAGCTGAAACTCTATAGTACAAAGAAGAAGCAATTTGTAAACAGGACACAGAAGCACTTGCATTTTCTCTGGGCCAGGGGTCATTTAAAATGGAGTGTTCCAAAGTGGAAAATTGTTTTGTGGTCAGATGAATTACAATTTGAAGTTCTTTATGGAAAACGGGGACCCCATGTGATTTGGACTAAAGAGGACAAGGACAATCCAAGTTGTTATCAGCGCTCAGTTCAGAAGCCTGCATCTGTGATGGTATGGGGTTGCATAAGTGCATGTGGCATGGGCAGCTTGCACATCTGGAAAGGCACCGTCAATGCAGAAAGGTATATTCAGGTTCTAGAACAACATATGCTCCCATCCAGATGTCGTCTCTTTCAGAGAAGGCCTTACATTTTTCAACATGATAATGCCAGACCACAAGCAGCATTAATTACAACATCATGGCTGCGTAGGAAAAGGATCCAGGTATTGAAATAGCCAGCCTGCAGTCAAGATCTTTCCTGTATAGAGAACATTTGCGTATAATAAAGAGTAAAGTGCATCAAAGAAGGCCAAAGACAGTTGAAGAGTTCTAGGCCTGTATTACACAAGAATGCCGATTTCTAAACTTGAGAACTCCTCGGTCCCCAGACTTATGCAGACTGTTGTAAGAAGAAGAGGGGATGCCTCACAGCGGTGAAAGTGGCCTTGTCCCAACCTTTTTGAGATTTGACACCATGAAATTTAAAATCCACATATTTTCCCCTTAAAATTATGCATTTCATGCCAAGAAAGAGCACCACAGAGGCAGTGTTTGCCTTGAGGATGTTAATAGATAAGCACAGAGAAGGTCTGAAGGAGCTGCACTGTGCCTTTGTGGATCTGGAGAAAGCATATGACAGGGTGCCGAGAGAGGAATTGTGGCATTGCATGAGGAAGTCTGGAGTGGCAGAGAAGTATGTTAGAGTGGTGCAGGACATGTATGAGAGATGTAAGACAGTGGTGAGGTGAGTAAGACAGAATATATGTGTATGAATGACAAGGGCCCAAGAGGAACGGTGAGGTTACAGGGAGCAAAGAAAAGGAAGGTGGAGGATTTTAAGTACTTAGGCTCAACAATCCAGAGCAATGGAGAATGTGGAAAAGAGGTGAAGAAGCGTGTGCAGACAGGTTGGAATGGATGGAGAAAAGTGTCCGTTGTGATGTGTGATAGGAGGGTATCGGCAAGAATGAAAGGAAAAGTGTACAAGACGGTGTTGAGGCCAGCGATGTTGTATGGTTTAGAAACAGTGGCCCTGGGGCAAAGACAGGAGGCAGAGCTGGAGGTAGCAGAGATGAAAATGTTGAGGTTCTCTTTGGGAGTAACAAGGACGGATAGGATCAGGAATGAGCACATCAGAGGGACAGCACATGTAAGGTTTTGGAGACAAAGTCAGAGAGGCTAGATTGAGATGGCTTAGACATGTACAGGGGAGGGATTGTGAATATATTGGTAGTAGGATGCTGAGGTTGGAACCACCAGGCAGAAGGCCTAGAGGAAGACCAAAGAGAAGATTTATGGATGTGGTGAAGGAGGACATGAAGGTAGTTGGAGTAAGAGTAGAAAATGCAGAGGATAGGGTGAAATGGAGGCAGATGATTCGCTGTGGCGACCCCTGAAGGGAAAAGCCGAAAGGAAAAGAAGAAGAATAAAATGATACATTTTCTCAGTTTAAACTTTTGACCTGTCGTCTGTTCTATTCACAATAAAATATTGAAATTTGGCACTTCCACATCATTGCATTCAGTTTTTATTTACAATTTGTATAGTGTGCCAACTTTTTTGTAATCCGGTTTGTCGTTAAAATAGTTTAATAAACGTAGAGCTAAATTAAAATATAATGAAAACAGGGATTGTTTGAAAAAAATGACAGTTTTTCTTTAGAGCACTTATTGGCATCTCACCTAAAATCCCGCTAATGTTTGAAACATGTCAAACACACCTCTATTTACACGCCGTCCCCTTGCGAGTTACACTAAAGTGCTCAAATGACCGACATGTAACCGAGAGAATCCAGTCATTTTTTCAAAGATAAAAGATCTTTCAAACTCAATAATGAGCAGTGGTGACCTGGTGGTATAGGGCACTGGATTGCTGATACTAAGGTTGGGGGTTTGAGTCCCACTCTCCACAAGGTTGTCACTGTTCCCCCAGTAGAGCTAACTGGGTTATCAAAGGCTGGCCATGTCTCTCACTGTCTATGGTGAGAGGCATGTAAAAGAACCATTGCTGACTTTCGTAAAGAGTAGGCTGTAAAGCCATCAAAGTGTTTTTATCCCTTGCTAAAGGGTTGTGTCAGGAAGGGCATCCAACGTAAAAACCTCTGTCAAATCAAACGTGCGAATCATTCGCTGTGGCGACCCCTGAAAAAAAGGGGGAAAGCCGAAAGGAAATCTCTCATCCCTCAGACTCCGATAATAAATAATTCTGAAATAATTAATTATTTTATGTGCGGCCCGTAATCAGTTAATCAACGGACCGCTACCGGTCCGCGGCCCAGGGGTTGGGGACTACTGTTCTAGAGGATCATATCTTGATGCAGCTAATCACCGTTCCTAGTTGTGAAAAAACACACTTGACCTTGTTATTATTGATGCCGGAGAGTTGGCTAAAGCTCAGAGAGTCTAACTCCTAACATAACTGAAATCTTCATTTCATTCAGTTTTTAGGTCAAAGCTCCATCAAAAACCTAACGATCTCTCTATGATTACAATGAAGGTGATTTAATGGGGCTACACGCTGCTTTGGTTGAAACAAGCTTGTGTTCGTAATACGAAATGAGGACATCAACAACAGTTGGCTAAGAAGGATAGGACATTCTTGGCCATTGTATTAGAATACATTACTTTGAAAAAAAATTACACTCCCTCGGGTAGATGGAACCGTCTTAAATTGTCTTCCTTTCTGCTTTTTCCCTTTCACCTGGGAGTCGCCACAGCGAATCATCTGATTCGCACGTTTGATTTGGCAGAGGTTTTTACGTCGGATGCCCTTCCTGTCACAACCCTTTTTAGCAAGGGACAGAAACACGCTGACGACTTTGCAGCCTACTCTTTACGAAAGTCAGCAATGGTTCTTTTACATGCCTCTCACCATAGACAGTGAGAGACATGGCCCGCCTTTGATAACCCAGTCAGCTGCACTGGGGGGGACAGTGACAACCTTGTGGAGAGTGGGACTTGAACCCCCAACCTTTGGATCAGCGATCCAGCACCCTATACCACTAGACCACCACTGCCCCACGGAACCGTCATGATCAAGAAAAAAAACAATTCATCACAAGCAAAAGTCTCCCACAAGCATTTGTCTAAAAGAAGTTAAAGGCACTTTCAAGTGAAATAAAGCGTTGAAGTTCTTTAGCACACTGACTTCTCAATGAATCCAAAGCAATTCTGGTCAGTGCTGAAACAAAAACCCACAGTATACCAAATAAAATCTCTATGGCAACTGCTGCTAATGAACACGTTGAACAGATTACTGGCTTGTTAAAATCATATGCGAACTACAGAATGTTCATACTAATTTATTCAATTAAATTTGAAAGGGACTTGTGTGTTCGGATGGGCTCAGACCTTTCATGGAAAAAACAAGCTTTAGAACACACTGCTCACTTTACTAAACTTCTAGGCTAAATTTTACAAAATACAGAATATATTCAAAGTATCACTGAAAGGAAAACTGCCTTGGTGCACTCTCATTTAGTATACAGTATGTAAGTCAAGTTGGGTCTCCGCAATCCATTGAGTTTATCTCTACATTAGAAAGAATGCAAAGCTGTGCAATTAAATATATTTCAATTTGCCATCCCCATGTATTATCAGCTACTTTTCTAGGTTTTAATTATTTAATTTATTACAATCTGCTACTGGCATGAATATTTAGATATGATTTTCTTCTTTAAAGTACTTAATGGCCGAAGAGCATCAAATCAACCTATTGCACCTCGTGTTTTCTGTCCTGCTCAACAAACTAGGGTTACAATTAATTCAAATATTGTTAAATTTATATCAACTAAGTGTATATCTAAGTAAATATCTAAGTAAATATATAAGTAAATATCTTCTACCTACCAATGCTCATTTACTGTAAGAACAATTAGAACATGGAACACTTTAGCTGAAGAACTGAACCTTACTATGATCAACCTTATCTCATTTTAATCTGTTATGTTAAATTACTGGTTTAGGTCACCACAAAGTATCTACGACCCTGAAAACCGTAGAGCTTTCAAGACCGTCTGTCTCAAATAACACAGCACATAGCCTTGCACTGCCTTTTATCTGATGCAATTGATTGTATCCCATTAAATAATCTAAATATTTTATATATTATGTATTATTTTATAATATTACTGATGTATCATCATCATCATCTTTTTCCACTTAATCCTGGGTCAAGTCAAGGGGGCAGCAGCCTAAGCAGTCAGGTCCGGACATCCCCAGCCACTTCCTCCAAGCTCTTCCTGGGGGACACTGAGGCATTCCTAGATCAACTGAGACACAGTCCCTCTAGCGTGTTCTGGGTCGACCTCAAGGTTGGTTCCCATTTCAATATGCCTGAAACACCACACAAGGTTTGGGAGGCATTCTAACCAGATGCCTGAGCCAGTTCAACTGGCTCCTCTCAATGTGGAGGAACAGTGGTTCAACTTCAAGCTCGTCCTGCATGGAGGGGTTTCTCACCCTATCTCTAAAGGAGCCACCCTGCAAAGGAATCCAGAATCCAGAATCTTGTTCTTTCGCCAAGAGCTTGTTTCCATGGCTGGGAACATGGCTCGACTGGTAAATTGAGAGCTTTGCATTGTGGCTCAGCTCCCTCTTCACCACGACAGACTGGTACAAGCTCCGCCTTACAGCAGTGGTTGCACCGATTTGCATGTGCATCTCCCACTTCATACTTTCCTCACTAGTGAACAAGATACTGAAATAGTTGAACTACTCCAATTGGAGCAGGACCTCCTTCCATACCTGGAAGGTGCATTTCATGCTTTTTCTGGCTGAGAACCATGCCCTAAGACTTAGAGATGCTGATTATCATCCCAGCCTCTTCACACTCTTCTGCAAATAAGAGCCGAAGGTCCTGGATGGATGGAGTCAAAAGGACAACATCATCCACAAAAAACAGAATCAAGATCCTTTTGCCACCAAATCAGAACCTCTCGCTTTGACTGTGCCTAGAAATTCTGTCCATAAAAATTATGAATAGAATCGGTGACAAAGGACAGCTTTAGCAGACTCCAACTCTCACCAGAAACTCGACCTGTTGTTACCAATGCAGATCAAGCTCTGGCTCCAATGGTACGGCAGCCAAATGGCTCATAGCAACGGATCCGGTACACCGTACTCCAAGAGTGCACCCCATAGGACAGCCCGAGGGACACAGTTAGCCTTCTATAAATACACAAAATATGTGGACAAATTGGACAAACTCCCATGGTCCCACCAAGATCCTGCAAAGTGTATAGAGTTGGTCAATGGTGCTGTGGCCAGCACGAAAACCACATTATTCCTCCTGAATCCAAAGTTGGAGTATTGGTTGGATACTTTTCTCCAGTACTTCTGCATGGACTTTCCTGGTTAGGCTGAGAACTGTGGTTCCACGATAATTGTAACACACCATCTGGGACTATCACCCCAATTTTAATATCCAGAGGCATGGGCCCTGATGACCACGAAATGTTGCAGAGGTGTGTCAACTAAGACAATCCTACAACATTCAGAGTCCTGAGATATTTCCTACTGATCTATGTTGATATTACATTGCGGGCCCGCAGTAATTTCCTTTCCTTGGCTGTTGTGGCAACCCTGCCTTCTATAAATTTTGATTTTATGCCACCGTACTAACTGAGAATTTGTTGGAGCACTTTAATTTTCATGGACAACTAACATGGGATCCACATGTTGTGAAGACGACATGTTCAGTTATTCATGTAAGGTGTGTCTCTACCTGGCCATATATTTTGCTGGAGACAATTATTATCACAGATAAAACTAACTCGAATTTAATTGTAAGCAATAATTGCTGCAAAATAGGTTGAAATAATACAGATGCTCTCTGACTTACGTTCATTCGTGTTGCGTTTTTTCGATTTTTTTTTTCTTTTTTCAAAAAAAATTGTCAAATTTTAAGTTTAGATGTACCTACATAGTAGTTGACTTAATGATGTAATGATGCTGCGTCCATTGTTTACAAACGACAGACTGAACGTGCCCCTCCTTCCCAGATCAGTTTTATTTATTTATATATATATATATATATATATATAAATATAAATAAAACTGATCTGGGAAGGAGGGGCACGTTCAGTATATATATACTGTATATATTGTATATACTGTATATAGTATATATACGTTATATCGTGTGTTACCCTTGTGTTAAGACATTGTCTCTGTGATCTGTTTTGCGGACTTTTGTAACCTTAAGCAAATATGGTTGGTCAGAAGCCTACTAGCATGGGTGCAAGTCTCATACACAGAGATGAATTAACTATCTGCTCGGATCGGCGCAATCTACCATACATACTCAGTTAAGCAAAGAGAGTTGTAAAATGAATGAAAACTCGAATCCAGAAAATTAAGAGAACTCTTCGCTCTGTTGGTGATTCACATCAGTGCAGGCTGAGTACAGTATTCAACGGTGCCCTTGCTCACTTGAAAGACCGGAAGTCCATATAACCCGCGGTTTGGCTCAAGCACAAGTAAACTAGTTAAACTACTGAAGTAAACTACTTTTTTTGGTGTTCGGCGCCTCACATATTATAAGCGTTGATTGGCTGTTTTAAGCTTCATGTAAAGTGACTTGGCTCAGCTTCATGTAATGTGACTCAGTTCAGCTTCATGTAATGTGATTCGGCTCGGCTTCATGTAAAGTGACCATCCGTCGACCATCAGAACCATTTACAAGCAGAAAGATCGCATCACAGAGCATGTTAAAGGTTATATTTGATACTGTACTTGATATTTGATGAGTGAATTTGATTAAAATTTATCTATTTGAAATTATTTTGCTTGAATTTAATTTATTTGAAATTCATGTTGATATTATTTTATATTATTTTACAATGTTATGTTTATAATAATTGATTTAGGGCTGTTTTATGAGATACGGTAATGGTATTTATCGATGTATCGTACAGTATGAACGTCATGCGTCACTGGAATATACAGTAACAACTTACGTTCATTTTCAACTTATGTTCGGCCGCCCAGAACCAAACAAAAATGTAAGTCGGGGAGCGTCTGTATAACTTTTTTTTCGGTTGGTTTCGGGTTCGACCAAAAAATGCGAGATCTCTTTGAAAATCTTCAATCACGTGAACCCTGCACTGGATGTGTTTCATGTATTGAACCTGCATTTAAATCTCTCCCCTGTAATACATTTTATTTAATTATATTTTATTTATGAATAATAAATCATACTGAAACTATGTTCCAACAGTATTTGACAGGACTGTTTTGTTCTGTTCAACAGTGTCTAACAAGTGGATCCATGAGAGAGGTCAGGAGTTCAGGAGACCTTGTGGCCTCACAGAAGTGGATTGATTTTCCCTGTTCACTTTTCAACATTTTTAAAGACTCAGCTTTTCCTACAGTAACTGAATTTTTATTTATCATGAGCACAATTTAGCTTGCACAGTTTTGCTAGATGCACTTTTTCTGAGTTAGACGGCTGTGGTAACTATGTTGTGCCCTGAAACTTTACACACACACACACACACACACATACACACACACACATTTTCCCCCAGGAAATGTCCTCGGATTATTGAATAAGGTAGAATAGACATCACAGTGCTAAAATGAGAGACAGGGTCTGTAGTGATGAGACATTACTTGAAGGTGTTTAATTTGAAAAAGACTGAGGACCAAAGCTTATTTGTTTTTAGAGGAACAGATTGTGGAAAAGATTCTGATCATCTGTGCCTGTCTTTGGTAAAATAATGCTAATATCCTCACCCAGTGGTATAACTCATACTGCATCATTATTATGTTATATATATATATATATATATATATATACACATACATCTGGAGAGATCATTGCTCATTTTACAAGACTGATATTTTAACTTATCAACGAACTAGCAGACAGAAAAGTTTTATATTGCATAATGATTCATCTCTTTTGCTATGAAACCCTTAATCTGTTCAATTATTACTTTATCAGAAGTCACATCTTGTCTGTATAATTGACAATGCTTGCTAAGATGCATTCAGGAAGGTCCCACAATCTGCTTGAGAACCAAACATTTGTTGATGTGTAATTCAGTTTGTCATTGAATTAAATCAAACGTAACAACCATGTTTAAAAACTATAATGGTATTGGGGCAGTAACTGGGTTATCAAAAGCCGGCCGTGTCGCTCACTGTCTGTGGTGGGAGGTTCATGTAAAAGGACCATTCCTGACTTTGGTGAAGAGGCACTGCATAGCCGTCAGCGTGTTTATGGGCAGCAGCCTCCCCACGATCCCAATTAGGATTAAATGTCTCAGAAAATTAATGAATGTTGGTGAGTTATATGGATTTTATATACATATTAAGTGTGTGTGTGTGTGTGTGTGTGTGTGTGTGTGTGTGTGTGTGTGTGTGTGTGTGTGTGCGAGGCTCCATTAAAACATTAAAAGAAAATTTGACATTCTAAAGTTCTGTCTTTTGCTTAAGCTTATAAAAACAACAATTGTCACTGTAAAAAAACCATGCATACTGACTTGGCATACTGGAAGGATACAATCTGCATTAATTAATTAATGTTGATCTGCATTAATTTTCATAATCTGAAAGAGAACTAGCTTACATCAGATGTATTTTTTTGCATTTTATGTAATATAAAATAAAACCTTGTTCAACTTTGTGTTTTGCCTTAAAAATTTTGTTTGGTTTCGGTTTGGGTTTATATAATCTGCATTTTTTTTTCTTGTTAGATTTACTAGTGAATTCAACGATGGCTTATTTGAGAGAACATCAATTTTAGATATTATTTCCTAATTTGTGGAAGAACAGAAAAAATTATTACTGTTCTAACAAAGTATATTTAATTTTACAAAATGTGGCTTTTTGTTTTCCTCAAGACTGTGTTTCTAACACAGACTTTATTACAGATGTGAAAATTTTGTAATAGGAGAGAAATTCACCGGGAACTCTCTAATTTTACTAAAGTCTAAAAAGGAGCCTTTTAAAAATTTTTATAGCCATTTTGATGTTGTTTAATTAGAGAGTGGTTTGTTTAAACCTTTGTCATGCTTGTTTCACCATTTTAATAATTTTTAATTTGACCAATCCCGTGCTCCATGTTCCATCACCATTGTCAGTCAACTGTTGTCATTAACTAAGAACACGATGTGAAATTTCATAAAGTAAAACCAGGTGAGGTTTTTGTTTGTTTGTTTGTTTGTTTGTTTGTTTGTGTCAAACTTTAGGCAACTACTGGGCTATATGAATATGGAATCCCATTTCAGCCAGTACAGAGAAAAAAACTCAGGTTATAAGATCAGAAGTCATTGTAATGAGAAATATTACATTCTCATATGAATTAAGTAACATTAGCAAGTTGATGTGACAAAGCGCAATGGATACGATGGATAATAATAATAAAGCTGTCAGCAGTGAGGCTCCTACACCACCAGTACCAGAACTTGTGACTCATCATTAAACACTGAACAGGATCCTGGTGAAACCTTCTCACCTCCATCACCGTCCGTGATCATGTTTATATGGTGAAATTCACTACATAGCCACATTTTCAGAACTTTCAGAAAAACACTATCTGAAATGATGCATCACTTCCTGACAAAATGAATATATTGCATCAGCCTGGTGTTTATCAAAGTTTAAAAAGGATTTTTTTCCCCTGTTTTCATAGGTATGATTATTTGTAATATGTTTATAGTTATGTATATGTGATATTTAGCATGTATAAAGTTTAGGATCATACCCTTTAAAAAATTTGTGAAATTGGGGCAGATTGACCAAAGTATGTTGAAGTGACTGCAACTTAAATGCAATTTCCTGTTTCATGGTAAGACATCAAAATTTGAAATGCTGCCATGGCCACGCCTAATGATGACATCAGGCTTTTAATAACACTTTAATTTTCGTTGTATTTTACAACACAGTCCATATTCAAGGTGAACAAATAAATTGTGTAGAATTACTTTGTACATTATAGAAATAGTTTGTATGTAGGCTATAAATACCCCCTCCAAAATTAAAAAATTTAAATGGTGGACTTCCTGTTGGGTTTAGGGTATGTGTACAAGAGGATTTTTTCGGGTGACCTTACATAAGCTTGCTAGAGATATTGTTTTTAAGGTGAAACACTGCAGGGGCTGCTTTTAAAAAAGTCTAGGGGTGCACTGCCATGTTCCAAAACTAAAATATTTCATATGTGTGTCTTCATCCAGGCTTTCTAGAACCCAAGCCCATTCAGAAGGATGTCCTGTCTCACACTGAAAGCGTGATTCACTGCTCCTCCAGAATGACATGTTTCGGTGTGAAGTCATATTTGTCACACATTTCCAGCAAGGTGTTTATTTATTTATTATTTTTTTTTGATTATGCTATACTGTATTAATCCCACAAGGGAAATGATCACCTCTGCATTTAACCCGTTCAGAGTGAGCACGCGCACTCACACACATTGGGGCACCCGGAGAGCACTTGGGAGTTAAGCACATTAGTCATGGGCCCTTCAGCATCAAGTTGGAGGAAGAGAAGGTGCAACTTGTGCCTCCTTTACCACATATTTCTTCTTCTGGTTAATTGAACCAGTGCCCTTTTGTTCTCAGAGCAGCTTCTCTTACCAGTTGACTTCGGCTGGCATTTAGACTTTCTTCATGAATTTTAAGATGCAGCAAAATGAAGCAGGACATCACCACAGAAATAACCCATTTACACTTTACCGTAGATGGTGCTTTTACTATCACAGCAAAGTGTGAGATGTGTTATGGTGGTTTGTTTGTTTGGTGTTTGGTGATCAGCTCCATATTGCTGATCTTGTTGGTCTGGAACCGAGATGTTTACCATTTACTGATGTGTTTGGGGTCATTGTCTTGTTGGAACTCATTTCAAGGACAGTTCCTCTTCAGCATAAGGCAGCACAACCTTTTCAAGTGTTCTGATTGATTCAAAGTGATCCAGGATCCCTGGGATGTGATAAATAGACCCAGCACCGTAGTATGAGAAACATCCCCGTATCATGCTTGCCACCACCAGGTTTCACAGTGGACTATGGCTTGAATTCAGTGTTTGGGGCTCGTCTGACGGCCGCTAGACCCAAAAATATCAATCTTACTTTCATCAGTTCACAGAATGTTATGCAGTTTCTCTTTAGGTCAGTCAAGGAATTCTCTTTGGCGAATTGTAACCTTATTTTAAGCACGCCCCTTTCAATTAGTAATTTAATTACACAGAATCAGCAGCATGCACGTCAGGACTCTTGGTTCTGTTGGATTCTATTACTGTATTACACCTGATAGTGCATTATTTACCATATAGAAATATCATTTCGACCAAAATCACTGATTGATCAGGTTAGTGACGTCTGACTGAGATTATTTTGAACCCGACTATCTATGTAAATAAATCCGGTAGAAAACAAGTAGGCTGAATTCATTTCCTGGCACAATTTAATAACTACTACATTTTGGGTGTTACTTGATCGATTCCAGCATCCACGTTATATTGAACAATGTGGGTTTTGTTGGCAACATCCAGTAACAATGCTTTGACCTCTGGCAGGAGATCAGTTAGTCGGCATCTGTGTTTAGGTGGTAAGTGGTATAGTTTCCATGGTAGGTCTGATAGAATGTCAGAATTACCCAGTATCATTATATCGTCGTGGTCTATGTTGGGGGCTTCCTCAGATTCGGCATGAGGGTTGCTGTTCATCGCTAAGACTTCACCAGTCCTCTGGTAGTATGGATTTAGCATGTTGATGTGATGTAATTGAGAAGTTTTGTGCCAGGGGTCTTTATGACGTAGTTGACTTTATTGGTCTTCCTTATGACTTTGTGGGGGCCATGGTATTTTACTTGTAGGGGCTTTCCAGGGATAGATAACAATGTCAACACTTTGTCTCCCTGACTGAAGCTGCGATGTTCACTTTGGAAGTCGAATAGTTGCTTCATCTTCCATTGAGCATCTTTCAGGTTTTTGTGGTACACTTTACATGTGCGACGTGGCTTCTCCTTGAAATTCGACACATAGTCTAATAGGCATACATATTTAGGCGCTGCTTGAGCAGGCCTCACACTGCATGTCTGAACACTAGTTCGAAGGAGCAGAGAGTCTATGGAATGATTCCTCTACCAATTCTCTGGTGGCAAACAGCAGCAGTGGCATCCCAGGGTCCCAGCATTTCTCATTTTCAACACAGTAGGTTCTGATCGTGTTTTTTATGTTTTAGTGGAACCTTACTAGGGCTTCCTTATATCCTGGGTGATGTGTGCGAGGTACTGTGTGTTTAATTCTGAGTTCATACATCGAACTTTGAAAGGTGCGTGACATGAAATTCAACCCTTGGTCAGATTGAAAATCTTTTGTTCGACCAAATGGTGTGGAGAAACTGAACAGGGATTTTGCAGTGACAAATTTTTGAAAATGAATGAAGATATATTTGTATATACAGTAGGCCCTTGACCATTCGCAGTTCTGCACTCCCGCCCCGCATATTTGCGAATTGTTGATGGGATTGAAAGTAACTGGCACGTAATTCAAATTCAAATCAATCCTCTATGTTGCCATCTGCTGGGCCCCGGGCAGCACAGAGTGGGACAGATAGAGACTGAACAAGCTGGTCAGGAGGGCCAGCTCTGTCCTAGGCTGCCCACTGGACTCTGTGGAGGAGGTTGGCGAGAGGAGGATGGTAGCAAAGCTCACATCCATCATGGTTAACAGCTCTCACCCACTGCACCAGACTGTAGAGGAGCTGAGCAGCTCCTTCAGTGGACGACTGAGACATCCTCAGTGCAGGAAGGAGCGCTACCGCAGGTCGATCATTCCCACTGCTGTCAGACTGTACAAGAACTACAGGAAACCTTTGACCTCTGTCATTGCCAACCAAGGCTACGTTACAAAGTATTAAAAGTAACTTTTGCTGGCTGCCCAATACTTATTGGCCTCCCATTTTCACAAATAAATTGTTTAAAAATTATACAATGAGATTTCCTGGATTTTTGTTTTACATTCTGTCTCTCAAGCTTGATGTGTACCTATGATGAAAATTACAAACCTCTTTTATCTTTTTAAATGGGTGAACTTGCACATTTTTACGTTGCCAAATACTTATTTACTTATTGGCGCCACTGTATATATATACACAGACGCTCCCCAACTTACGTTTTAGTTAGGTTCTGAACGGCCGAACGTAAGGTGAAAAAAACCCTCAAGTTGTTACTGTATGTTTCAGTGACGTATGACGTTCATACTGTACTATACATCCATAAATACCATTAGTGTATCTCATAAAACAGCCCTAAATCAATTATTATAAACATAACATTGTAAAATAACATCAAATAATATCAACATTAATTTGAAATAAATTAAATTCAAGCAAAATAATTTCAAATAGATAAATTTTAATCAAATTCACTCATCAAATATCAAATACAGTATCAGATATAACCTTTAACGTGCTCTGTGATGCGATCTTTCTGCTTGTAAATGGTTCCGATGGTCGACGGAGCCATTTGGAAGAAATGTGCAACATTCACGTGTTTTTTCACCAGCATCGAGTTTCTTTGATAATAATCATCTTTGTTTCGAAAGAGATGCCTTTTTTTGATTACCACTATCACTAGTAGGCTTACACTTCTGACCAACCATATTTGCTTAGGGTTACAAAAGTCCGCAAAACAGTGTAAACTCAGGCGACATCTTAACATAAGGGTAACATGCACTGAACTGGGAAGAAGGAGGGGCACGTTCAGTCTGTCGTTTGTAAACTATGGACACAGCGTCATGCGAAAGTAGCGTATTATGTCATTAGTTTTACGTAAAGCGGGGCGTGTCTGTATTTATATATATAATATACATAATATATATACATACTCCTGGAGTATGAGTATAAACTGCTTCCCAGCATACAGAGTGGTAGTACCTTACCCCAGCAAGGGCCCCTTGGCTAAGGGATATGTCCCTACTGGTAGATCTGGTCCACCTGTGAGTTGGAGTACTTCCCGTGGAACTTAGCCTAGCCAGCACACTGGGATAGAGGGGCGAACCTCGATAAATAACAGTAATAAATCCGCTGCCCACCCGACGCGACAGGATAATTCAAGAGGTCCTGTTGACAAATATGCGAACTCTCAAACTCTCCTGAAGCTTAGTAAAACCCTCAATGTTGGAACCTACAATGTCAGGACCTTAAAGGAAGTCTACCTCGACCTCCTCGAAGACAATCTTACCAAATACAATTGGGACATCATGGGTATTTCAGAGGCCAGATGGATCAATAGTGGATGCATGACAACTAGTAAAGGCAACTCTTTCTATTGGTCAGTCAACGAAAGAATCAAGCACCACGGAGTCGGAATCCTGCTTAGCAAAAGCATCAAAGGGAGTATTGTAGAATTCAATCCAATTTCTGATTGAATCATGCACATCCATCTCATTGCCAGACCCCAGAACATAAGCATCTTTCAGGCTTACGCGCCCACCAGTACTGCCGATGATTTCACAATAGCAACATGATGATTTCCTAACAACATCGGAAAGCACTGCAATGAACAAACAAAAGAGGGGAAGAACTCCTTGACTTTATGCAAAGAAGGAACTTGTATGCTTGTAACAGCAAATACAAACACAAAAAATCCCGAACCAACACTTGGCATTCTCCTGATGGAAAAACATCCAACCAAATAGACTATACCCTCATCTCAAACAAGTCAAAAGTCTTAATCATCAGAAGCCGTGTCTATCCAGGAATCGACATCGGCTCAGATCATCGAGCAGTCATCACCAGCCTCAAATCCCACTACACCATCCGCCCACAAAGAAAGAAAGGCATCTCTGTGTATGACCCGATCAGTATCACTGCAAACAAGGTCTTACTTACCTCATCACTCAGTGAACAATTTAAACGGATCAAAGACTGGAGCCCCAACATTGAGCATCTAGAAGCCCAAATTGCCAAAACCATAATTAACTCAGCCAACCCCATTGTCCAAAAGAGGAAATCCAAGAAGAAACTGTGGATTTCTAATGCTACCATCCAGATTGCAGCTCAAAGACAAATGACCAGCCAAAATAAAAATAATCCCCTTCGCAACTATCTCACCCGCAGGATTAACAGCCAGTAATAGAAAGACAAAGCTGACTGGATCTCAAAGAAGTGTGAGGATATTGACAGGAATATCAAAGCCAACTGCACCAAACTGGCTTACGACACAATCAGACAATTAACGAACCCAAAATCTAACTTCTTGATAACCCAAATTGAAGATGCTGATAGCAACATTCTAAGTGAAGAGCAAAGTATTCTAACCAGATGGAGGGACTACTGTGAATAATTGTACAAAGAAGTCCCCGTAGTCATGCCTGAGCGAATCAGAGAGCCATTCATTCCCGAAGATCACCCTGTCCCTCCTCCGACCTATGATGAAGTCGAAAGAGCGATTCGATCTTTAAAAAGCAACAAAGTTCCTGGGAATCGACGGTATTCAAGGCGACCTTCCCAAAATAGCCCCAACTGAAACCATCAATGCATACCATAATCTGATAATCAAAGTCTGGAACAACGAAACCTGGCCAAAAAGATGGTGCCAATCAATAGTCATCCCGCTGCATAAGAAAGGATCCAAACTCGCCTGTTTCAACTACCGAACACTCTCCCTGATCTGCGGCCTGTCTCTGTACCGTGTGTGTGTGTGTGTGTGTGTGTGTGTGTGTGTGCTTTGTCTCTGTACCATGTGTGTGTCAGCTTGCCAGGCTGAATGATTAAATATGACATTTAACAGTTTCTCTTGTTTGTTCATTGTTAATGTTAATGTTCATGTATTTTTATTATTATTATTATTACAGTAGGCTCTGTACCATTTGCGGTTTTGTACTTTTGCCCCACATATTCGCTGATTGCCGGCTGCCCCGGAAGTAACTTGCACGTGATTCAAATTCAGCCAATGTCTGTTCTCCCTCCTGCTGATTGGTTGAGATGATGTATACGCCCCTTTTTTCTCATTCGCACACAAGTTGTCAGTGTGCATTTTAGTGTATTTTAATTACCGCTTAAGCTCTATGATGCCACTCAAAGCAGTGCATCTTCTCTTCAGACTTACTTACTTACGTTCAATACTAAGGCATCTCACTAGATGAAGACTTGTCAGGGATTAATATAGTTGCGTTTTTAATTAAAAACTGTTCATCCAGATTAAAATTTATATACAGGCAAGCCAGTGTACTTAAAAACACAAGCAAAACACTGTGTAATGCACTAGTATTGTGTCTTATGGAATATGCATCAACAGCCTGGTACAGGCTATCTAAACCTTTAAAAAACAGGTTACAAATTGTACAAACTAAAGCGGTCAGGTTTATATCAAAAATGGGGCTGAGAACACATGTAGGATATAACAAATTAAAATACCTTGGCTGGCTGAATGTTAAATCTCGCCAAACTCAATTAAGATTAAACTTAATGTATACATTTTTTAACAATACTGCACCTAAACATTTATGTAACAATTTTAGAAGACTAGTCAATACTCAAAGTCATAATACAAGAAATAATATGTATAATTTTTATCTTCCAAATGTTGAAAATTCACTTTCAAATACTTTTTTATATATAGTTGGTTTTTCCCGCCCTAGGTGAGGAACCAGATGAAGCTGGTTAGTTTAAGTGGCTGGTGGTGGTCATCAGTCCTTTTAAAAAAAGAAAAACAAGTCTACAGTATCTAGGAGCGGCTGGACTATATCGAATAGGAGATAAAGCTTTTCACAGAGCAATTTCAGACACGACACGCGTCTCAGAATAGAGAAGCAACATTCACAGGAGAAATTGCACCTGATCCTGACAAAAGTATATAAACCTGTAATTTTCCATAAAGTAAAAACTTCACAGCATGAGGATTAAGAACAATTTCCCTTCAATAATTTAATAAGTGACTATCATGTAACTTTGTATTTACCAGTATTATACTACCGGTATATCTATTGACTGAAATAACCTCTTTTACAATGTAACTTTTTTTTTTTTGGTAATTGTAAAGACCCCATTGGAAATAAGTTTTACCAAACTTTATGGGTTATCCTTGGTTTCAACTACACTTATCCAGGGTATTTTTATTTTATTTTGTTTATTTTACATTTGTTTAACTAGTTGTGACTAATTTTTATTTTATATATTATCTACACTTTGTTTTATTAAGTCTTTTTATTTAATTTTCCTATACTTAATACTTTATTTGGTTTTCTACACATTAATACCTCATTATATATCAGTAATGCAAATAATTTATCAGTTTACTTATTAGTAATATATTGGTGTGTGCATTGTACAAATAATTTCTGCTTTTAATGTCATTTAAGAAACTCAAAATTATAAACTATTGTATGGTATAAATTGCTATTGACTGAATATATTTCACTATATGTATGAGCATGAATTGTAAATTTTGAAATCAAATAAAAATCAATCAATCAAGCAGTGTTTTTATCTGTCTGATTGAAGTCCGCGTATCTGCTGTGGACTGAGAGTGAATATATCGTAATGTAAATAATGTAAATTCAATGCAGGCGTGAGGGAGTGACACAAGCCAGTGTTCTTTCTCAGGACAGTCCCAAGCCCGGATAAGTGCAGAGGGTTGTGTCAAGAAGGGCATCCGACGTAAAACCTATGCCAAATCAACCATGCGAATCATCAATATGACTTCCCAACCAGATTGATTGAGGCCTAGGTTTAAAAACGACCACCATCAGTGCTGTTAACCAACAGGGTGCTGGTGGAAACTGGACTACTATTGGTCGAAGAAGGAGAGATCATAGCAAGGCTCGAAGCTTAGGAGCAGGGTTTAAGCTGTTTTATCACGGTGTGGATGGGAAGAGAAATGGAGTAGGAGTCATCTTGAAGGAGGAGTTGGTCAGGAATGTTCTAGAAGTGAAGCATGTCAGACAGAGTGATGAGTCTCAAGTTAGAAATTGGAAGGTGTGATGTTCAATGTTGTTAGTGCTTATGTCCCACAGGCAGGATGTGGACTAGAAGAGAAGGAGAGATTCTGGAGTGAGTTAGATGAAGTGATGCAGAGTACCCCCAGAGGTAAAAGAGCAGTTATTGGTGCAGACGTCAATGGACATGTTGGTGCAGGCAACAGAGATGGCGAGGAAATGATGGACAGGCTTGGTATCTAGGACAGGAACACAGAAGGTCAGATGTTGATAGATTTTGCAAAACAGATGGAAATGGCTGTGGGAATACTTTCTTACAGAAGAGACAAAAGCATAGGATGTTTTATAAAAGCAGGGGTAGAAGCACACAGGTAGACTACATCTTGTGTACAAGATGTAATTTGAATGAAATGAGTGACTGCAATGTAGTAGTGGGTGAGAGTTGCCAAACAGCGTGAAATGGTGGTGTATGGGATGACACTGATGGTGAGGAAGGTAAAGAAGGCAGATGACAAAGTGGTGGAAGCTCCAAAAGGGTCGTGTGACTTCAAGGAGGAGGTGAAACATTCTTTGGGTGGTCAGGAAGTGCTTCCAGATGACTGGACAATTACAGTTAATGTGATCAGGGAGACAGGTAGGAGAGTACTTGGTGTGTCCTCTGGAAGGAAAGTAGATAACGAGACTTGGTGGTGGAATGAGGGAGTGTAGCAGTGTGTACAAAGGAAGAGGTTGACTAAGAAGTGGGACATTGAGAGGACTGAAAAGAGTAAACAGGAGTATAAGGAGACACAGCTTAAGGCGATGGTAGCAGTGTCAAAATCCAAACAGAGGGTGTATTATGACTTGTATGCTGGATGGACAGTAAGGAAAGAGAAACTGATTTATACAGGTTGGCACAGCAGATAAATGGAGATGGAAAGGATGTGCAGCATGTAAGAGTGATTGAGGACAGAGAGGGAAATGCATTGACTGATGACAGAAGTGTGCTGGGAAGATGAAAAGAGTACTTTGAAGTGCTGATGAGTGAGGAAAATGTGAGAGAACAAAGAGCAGAAGAGGTGACCATTGAAGACCAGAAAGTAACAAAGATTAGTAAGGGTGAAGTGAGGAGGGCATTGAAGAGGATGAAGAGTGGAAAGGCAGTTGGTCCTGATGACCTACCTGTAGATGTACAGAAGTGTCTCAGAGAGGTAGCAGAAGACTTTATGACAAGAACATTGAACAATGTCTTAGAGAGTGAGAGGATGCCAGTGGAATGGAGGAGAAGTGTGCTGGTGCCCATTTTTAAGAACAAGGGAGACATGCAGAGTTGTGGCAACTACAGAGGGATAAAGTTGATGAGCCATACGATGAAGTTATGGGAAAGAATAGTGGAAGCTAGACTAAGGGCAGAGGTCAGCATTTGTGAACTACAGTTTGGTTTCATGCCAAGAAAGAGCACCACAGATACAGTGTTTGCTTTGAGGATGTTAACAGAGAAGGTCAGAGGGAGCTGCATTGTGCCTTTGTGGTTCTGGCGAAAGCATATGACAGGGTGCCGAGAGAGGAATGTGGTATTGCATGAAAGGGTCTGGAGTGGCAAAAAAGTATGTAAGAGTGGTGCAGGACATATATGAGAGCTGTAAGACAGTGGTGAGGTGTGTTGTCGGTGCGGCAGAAGAGTTCATGGTGGAGGTGGGACTATATCAAGGATCAGCTCTGAGCCCCTTCTTGTTTGTGATGATGATGGACAGGCTGACAGATGAGATTAGACAAGAATCTCCATGGACTATGATGTTTGCAGATGACATTGTGATCTGTAGTGAGAGCAAACAGCAAGTGGGGGGAAATCGAGAGAGGTGGAGGTATGCACTGGAAAGGAGAGGAATGAAGGTTATCCTCAGTAAGACATAATACATGTGTGTGAACAAGAACGACCCAAGAGGAACGGTGAGATAAAGAATGTGGAGGATTTTAAGTACAAACAATCCATTATTAAGTACTCAACAATCACACAAATTAGTACAAATTAAGTACTCAACAATCCAGAGCAATGGAGAATGTGGAAAAGCGGTGAAGAAGTATGTACAGGCAAGTTGGAATGGTTGGAGAAAAGTGTCCATTGTGATGTGTGATAGGAGAGTGTCGGCATGAATGAAACAGAAAGTATACAAGATGGTGATGAGGCCAGCGATGTTATATGGTTTAGAAACAGTGGCCCTGTGGAAAAGACAGGAGGCAGAGCTGGAGGTAGCGGAGATGAAAATGTTGAGGTTCTCTTTGGGAGAAACAAGGATGGCTAGGGTCAGGAATGAGTACATCAGAAGGACAGCACATGTAAGATATTTTGGAGACAAAGTCAGAGAGGCTAGATTGAGATGGTTTTGACATGTACAGAGGATAGTGAGTATATTTGTAGTAGGATGCTGAGGTTGGAACTACCAGACAGAAGGCCTAGAGAAAGACCAAAGAGGGGATTTATGGATGTGGTGAAGGTAGTTTGTGTATGAGAAGAAGATGCAGAAGATAGGGTGAGATAGAGACAGATGGTTCACTGTGCCAACCCCTGAAAGGAACAGCCGAAAGAACACAAAGAAGAAGTGATCTAATTAACAATGATGATCACATTTAGTCACATTTATATATATATATATATATATATATATATATATATATATATATATATATATATATATATATATATATATATATATATATATATCATCATCATCATCATCATCATCTTCCGCTAAGTCCAGGGTTGGATCGCGGGGGCAGCAACCTAAGCAAAAAGGTCCAGATGTCATACTCCCCAGCCACTTCTTCCAACTATCCCAGAGTGGGGACACCAAGGCGGTCCGAGACAAGCCGAGAGACATAGTCCCTCCAGCATGTTCTAGGTCGACCCCAGGGTCTCTTCCCGGTTTGACATGCCCGAAACACCACACTAGGGAGGCGTCAGGGAGGCATTCTGACCAGATGGCCGAGCCACCTCAACTGGCCCCTCTCAATGCGGAGGACCAGCGGATCTATTTCGAGCTTTCCACGGATGGTAGAGCTTCTTACCTTATCACTAAGGGAGAACCCCGCCACCCGACGAAGGAAGCTCATTTCAGCCGCTTGTATCTGCGATCTTGTTCTTTCGGTCACTACCCAAAGCTCGTAAAAGCTATAAAGCTCGACCATAGGTGAGGGTTGGAACATAGATCGACAGGTAAATTGAAACCTTTGCCTTGCGGCTCAGCTCCTTCTTCACCACGACGGACCGGTACAGGCTCCGCTTAACAGCAGAGGCTGCAGCAATTCATCTGTTGATCTCCTGCTCCATCCTTTCCTCACTCGTGAACAAGACCCCAAGAGACTTAAACGCCTGCACTTGGGGCAGGACCTCATTCCCAACCCGGAGGGTGCATTCCACCCTTGTCCAACTGAGAACCATGGCCTCTAACTTGGAGGTACTGATCCTCATCCCAGCTGCTTCGCACTTGGCTGCAAATTGCTCCAATAAGAGCTTGAGTTCCCGATTTGATGAAGCCAAAAGGATAACATCATCCACAAAAAGCAGAGACGAGATCCGATGGCCACCAAAACAGAACCCCTCAACGCCTTGACTGCGCCTAGAAATTCTGTCCTTAAAAATTATGAACAGAATTGGTGACAAAGGACAGCCTTGGCAGACTCCAACTCCCACCGGAAACGAATTCGACCTGTTATTGCCAATACGGACCAAACTCTGGCTTCGGTGATATAGCAACCGAATGGCCCGTAGCAACGGGTCCGGAACGCCGTACTCTCGGAGCACGCCCTACAAGATTGTGCGAGGGACACGGTCGAAAGCCTTCTCCAAATCCACAAAGCACATGTGGACAGATTGGGCAAACCCCATGCCCTCTCCATAATCCTGTGGAGCGTATAGAGTTGGTCAAGAGTGCTACGACCAGGATGAAAACCACATTGTTCCTCCTGAATCCGAGGTTTGACTATCGGTTGGATCGTATTCTGTAGTACCCCTGCATAGACTTTCCCAGGTAGGCTGAGGAGTGTGATTCCCCAATAATTGGAACACACCCTCTGGTCCCCCTTCTTAAAAATCGGGACCCCAGTTTGCCAATCCAGAGGTACAGCCCCGGTGACCACGTGATGTTGCAGAGACATATCAACCAAGACAGTCCTACAGCATCCAGAGCTCTGAGATATTCCAAGCGGATCTCGTCCAACTCCGGAGCTCAACCACCGAGGAGTTTTTTGACAACCTTAGTGACCTCTACTCCAGTGATGAGCGGAACCCCGCCCAAACCCCCAGGGTCTTCTCTTCTGTCTGTCTCACTTTGTCTCTTGCTCTCTCTCTTTCTCACTCTCCCTCATTCCCCCATCTCTCCTTCTCTCCTGTGTCTCTGTCTCTCTCACTCACTCTGTCTCCCTCTTATTTTCTCTTACTGCTCTCTGTCTCGTTCACTTTCTCTCTCTCTCTCTCTCTCGCTCTCTCTCTCTCGTGCTCCTTCTTCCTCCCCATCTTTAGGTGTTGCGTGTGTGAGTCATGTGGTGGCTAAGCAGGTTTTTAAGAAAGCAGAATGAGAGGTGGTTGCTGGGACGACAGGTTCACACCGCTGTAAGAAATAAGGCGAGATGAGCATCGGATCTGTAAACAGCAGAAACCAGTCCCTTTATTAATCTCCATTATTTTAATGTGTCCAAGAGATCTGGTTGATTTTAGAGGTAGTGAAAACTGAGGAACCAGACAGTCTCTACACTCCCACTATCAGTGTGGGGACATCTGTTTATGGTGTGTCACATTACAGTGTTTATGTTCTTCCTTCTGTATCAGTGCTGTTATGCGAACATTAACATTGAGGGGAAAACCCCAGAGTGAGTAAAATGGCCTCTGCACCAGACTCACGGAATACAGTAAAGGAGCTTTGATCTGAGCTGTAGTTCTGCAGTTTGTCCACTTGGAGCAGCAGTGTGCTGTGGATTTTTTAGTACAATCCTCCTCAATTCTTTTATCTCTTCATCAGTTCATTCTCATCATGATTTACTGATTTGTTCCCATCATGAAGTTTATTCCATGTCATGTACTGAAAGAATAAAAATATTAGATCAAGGATTTCTTTGTTTGTGGTATTTTCACTGATCTATATTATAGTTTTATCAAAACTGATGTATGCTTAAGAGCCGCTTGAGGATCACTCAGAGTTTCAGCACGACCCAATCTGATGATGATGGGCTTTAAACTTCACCACCTTTTGTTCTGCTGCAGAGTGATGAAAGTTTCTTCCGTTCACACTTCAGGGTTCTTCTCAGCTCTCACCATTGTAACCATCTCTGTGTTCACACCACTGATCTTCTCACCACTTATGTAATGATCTGATTGGGGGTGGGGTTATGGATGGATGAGTTCAGTTACTCTCTGTAGTAGGGGCAGCATGGTAGTATAGTGGTTAGCACCTACACCTCACACCAGAAAGGTCCTAGGTTTGATTCCTAGCTCGGGGGTTTGCATGTCCTCCCCCTGCTTGTGTGGGTTTCCACTGTGTAATCCGGTTTCCTCCCACAGTCCTAAAACATGCACAGTAGGTTCATTGGCTGTTCCAAATTGCCACTAGGTGTGAATGTGAGTATAGATGCTTGTGTGACTGTCACCCCTGTGGTGGCCTGGCAAGCTGTCCAGGGTGTACCCCACCCTCACCTGGAGTAGATGAGATGGGCACCTCACTGAGAGACCGTAAGAAAGCAAACAAGTCTACACTCAGGGTTCCCCATTGGCACATTAACCGGGTCCCTGACTGTCAATTTGGAGATCGAATTATTGTTCTAATCCAGGTTTGTGATGCAGCCATTTACAGATGGAAGTCCATGGAAGGGATGGCATCTCTTTCCCTCAATTTTTTTACTCAAAGTGATCACCATCCGATCATGTCCATATATACAACAGGGGTGGTTACTGCTTTTCTTCCTAGCATGCGAGACCACCCCTGACTGTATGCATGATGATTGATTGGATCAATCAATGTGTATGCATATCAGTTTATAATGATCTGAGTGACAGCATGTCGATGAAGTGGTATGTACCTGTGCCACCAAAACTTGACAGTGGGGGAAATGGCTGCAACTTAATCAGGGAGAAAAGTTTATGCTTTCATAGATGGGGCCAAAGGTCCACCCTACTGAACTTTCCCTGGAAAAACAGTGTGCAGTGGTTTTTTTTGGTAACAAGTGATGATATCATTCAGGTGAGATTCAGGTGAGCTGCTTTAAACACTTCCTGTTAAAATTGCATCTATTTCGGCAAAATATAATAAAGAAAACTGTATACCTCATTTTCACTTACTTAATCAATCAGTCTACGATCTCTAAACCACAAGCTCGTTTTGTGTGTGTGTGTGTGTGTGTGTGTGTGTGTGTGTGTGTGTGTGTGTGTGTGTGTGTGTATATACAGGTATTTGTGTTTGTCACTTGTGATATTTTATGAGTGCGGTTGTGATTTTTTTTTTTTCCCCTGAGATGTTAAATAGAAAATACACACATTGAATGTATATAACTGACATCCGACCTGAAATGTTTTCATGGATACAACATTGATCTGAACCGTTTGCAGAAGTTTGAAGTTTGAAGTTCAATCCTAATACATACCTTTACTTTCTACTCCTGCTGGATCGAAGCCAGACTGGAACTCAAATATTCCATAGTTGCTGTAAAGTGGTGTGGTTTACCTGAAACCATTTCACACATCATACATAAAGGATTATTACTATTATTATGACAGTTTCAAGCAGATCATTGGGGAATAGTTTGGTTAAATTGATAATTTACTCATATTTACACACACACACACACACACACACACACACACACACACACACACACACACACTCTCTTGTCCTTTTCAACATTATTCTCCAATCAGAACATATTATTTAGAATTAAGGATTTTAAATTTAAAATTATATACATTATGATATTATCATGACTTACAAACACAAGTCACATTTAATGTTTTAATGTAATGTTTACATTTATTTATGATTTATTTTGGTTAAATTACTGCTGGGATTTCTTTTTCGTTGTCTAGTTCCTTCTCTCGCTGGTTCTGAGCAAGTGATAATCATCCTGTGGATCAGTTAGTCTGTGTCACCCAGAGCTCTGGGGTGGCTTGCAATAAATGGTCACATTCTCTATCCACAAGCTCACTGAAGCTTACAGAGGTGAACAGAGTATTTATACCATGGACTGCAGTCTAGGTGGGTTACAGTATTCATGGGCGGGGGTCATAAAACAATAGCACCACTGTTCTGCCCTAGGTGTAAGCCCAAGGTGTGAGACCAGTCCTGCCCAAGGTGTGAGACCTGAGCTCTAAAGATGAAAGAACAGCTGGATAAACAGGACACAAAGTAGATGCAAGGACCTAATTACAAGAACAAATGGTTCTTGACCATTTTGTGACAGTTTCTCATGAGAAGAGGAACAATATGTTGGTTACAATACTTATAAGAATACTTTGTGCTTTTCCAAATATGAATACATAGTTAAAGGATATCAAACACAAAAATAGAAAGTACTGCAACTCTGCAAACCACTTTCAATCTCCTCTTTGATACCAGATTAATATGGTCTCACACTTCTTCCTCGGTCCCCTTTTTAATGTCGTCATAATCAAGAGAACATTTACGCTGATGAGATCTAAGTCATACTGGATAATAATTGGTGGTATTATTTCTTCTTAGTCTTATTCATACAATGTTCACCAGTACACATCTTAGAAACCATATCCAGTACAGTAGTGGCATTATGCTTGCTGGGGGTTAAGGAAATTATCTCAGCGGCAGAAGGTAAGAGTTGACAAATGTAACCCGAGCTCTTCGTATGATGTCTGGTGGTCCATGGTGGTGAATTTCCAGAAGGTGTTGTTGGAAGGTGTTGTCGTGCGGGTGTGCTTGGGAGAGTATAACCCTCTTGTCTTCAGCAGGGTCCCAAGGATGGAAAGGAGGGCAAAGAACCTCATGCTATCTGCTGGTTGATTGTCAGTGTTTCAGTGGAGAGAGGAAGAGAAGAAGGTGTCAAACCACGTCTTCACTGGACAGGGCCTTAGGAAGAAAACTTAAGAGATACACACTGAAAAGAGACATAAACATAATTAATAACACTCACAAAGGGGGAGACGTCATGATGGGGCCGACTTCAATCTTGTCGCGTGGATCCACTGTGGAAAGAGATCAGTTAGTAGAGCTCGGGTGATGGCAATTATCTCCGCAGGTTCGCTATATTTAGGTTCACCCAATTTGCCAGATTGGTTAAATATTTTTACTAGCACTTTATTCCCCTGTTTGTAGCTATGTGTAGGTGTGCGAGGGAGAGGGATGGTGGATGCATTAACTCTGGACCATAATTCATGCAATTTGGCAACAAATGCTGCGGAGTATTTGTCCATGTGAACCCTAAGATCTGATATACCCAAAGCCGCCATTCCTTTCCGCCAAGGGATTGGGAAAGGTTGCCCAAATATGATCTCATGTAGTGACAGGTGCACATCTTTTCGGGGCGTCATTCTCATTTCAGTCAACACCACAGGGAAGAGGTCAACCCCACCTTTTACAGCTAGTGCTTTGCATAGCCTGTTTAGGGGGGTTGGTACGTTCAACGATCCCAGTGGATGGTATGGAATGTCAAATCGCCAATTAAGGTGTAAATACTTACAAAGTTGTTGTGTGATCGTTGAAGTAAATAGAGTACAGCTTGGTCTGAGTCAATTGTGGCATTTAAATTTGCAATACAAAAAGTTTGTTCATGTCCTCTTTTACCACTCTTCAAGCTTGATGTGTAACACCGTGAAACTCACAAATAAGGAAAGGCACACAGTAAGAGGGACGACAAAGTTGTCCAGATGGGGTGTACCATAAACTGTCAGAAGCCACATACTGTGTTTGCTAAAAGGAAGTATCAGATGGTGTAGTGGACGCTTGAATGGAGTGTAGGTCTAGATCAGGAATAAGAACACTAGACATGCAAAAAGGTGCACAAAAAAGGTTTCTGTCAATGCATGTAAAGGTAGCCTGTTTGGCGATTCGGTCGGCCAAAGAAGGAACGTGCCTTGGTTTTAACTATAGTGAGAGTACGAGGAAAATGGAAGGGTGTGTGACTCAACAATGGTGTTGGGTAAAGAGCACACCCAGTAGCCACAGAGGAACACACCGACCGTCAACAAACAGCTTATCCCCAAATCCCAGGGAGTTTGCGGAGAAATCAGGTCAGATACTAGTTGAGTGAACTAGTTGGTGAAGGAAGACATGAAGGTCGTTGGAGTCAGAAAAGAAGATGCGGAGGACGGGGTGAGGTGGAGGCAGATGATTTGCAGTGGCGACCCCTGAAGGGAGCAGCCGAAAGTAAAAGAAGAAGAAGAAGAAGATACTAGTTGAGTGAATGATTTCTGAGATGCAATCATGTGTGTCATCATAAATAGTATCGTCCTGAGAACTAATGAGACACGCTAGAGCATGACCAAGAGTATCAAAAGAGGAAATAGAATGAAAAGAGAGATTTTCTGTGGCTAGGAGAACGTTCACATAACCAGAACGACGCTATGCAGTCATATGTTGTGTTTATAAACTTTGCAGGACCTGAGTCAGCTGATGTGAAGAATGTAAGACGAGAGGATAGGAAAGGATGAGTTTTTTCAGTGTCTTGAACCATCACAGCACAGGCGGCAACTGCACGTAGCCAAGCAAGCAAACCCTGAGCAACAGTATCTAAAGTTTTGGAAAGGAAAACACAGGGCTGCATACCTCCCCCATGCTCCCGAGACAACACAGCAGTAGCCACGCCGTTGTGTACACAAGCGTAGCGATGGAAGGTTTTAGTGTAGTCAGGAAAACCCATGGCTGGCGCAGAACACAGTGTGCGGCGCAGGGCATCATAAGCGGTCAGCATGTCAGAAGTCCATGTTAACGGCTGCTGTGGAGGGTCTGTATGTGAGAAAGCAGGCCTGAGACATTTGTCATGAAAAGAGCAATTCAGGAATCCATTGGCAGCAGTAGTTAATGAGTCAAAGAAACGCCAGTAACGCGTGCTTTGTGGCGAGATGCTTTTGTGTCCAGTATAATCTGGATTCTGTCCTTGGGGAGAGTCTGAGTGCCCAGCGAGAGTTCAAAGTCCAGGTATTTCACTTTGTCCTTTCAAAACTGTAACTTGGTCTTTGATACCTTGAAGCCACGCTCAGCCAGGTGCTTGAGGAGGACCAGGGAGGTGTTTGAGCATGCCTCCTGGCTTTCAGCAGATACCAGATATTCTGTGTACTGGGGGACGCAGGAGCCCGGGAGAAGCACAAGGTCACAGCCCATCCTAACAACAGCTGAAAAGACAGCTCATCAGCTAAGAGATGTGACAGGAGGGAGTTCAAGACAGAGAGCGACGAGTTATGATGAGCGATCTTGTTATGATTTCAGTCATACAGTACACAACAAGAGAGATTGAGAATGTTTGAGATTGTTCCACGTCCATTGCGTACAGCCCAATTTTCAAGTAGTACGGACACTCCTGCCTTCTTTCAGACAACAGAAAATATGAAGAAAGATTAACTTTAACAACAATGAAGTAGAGATACAGCTGCAGAAAGTAAAATAAAATCCAAAATACAGCTGGGGTTGAGGTTCAATACTCTAATTTATTCAGCACGACTAGACTAATTTAAAAAAAAAGACAGAATTGTATTGTATATTAGTACAGTACAGTAGCTTTATTCTACAGCTTCTGAGTACATTCATTAAACCCATAGTGTAAAAATTCCTTCATTTTATGAGTGTTTTACACGCCACACATGGAGTGTTGTGTTGATAGATAATGTGGGTTTATAGTGTTGTGGTATAATGTTGGAGGGTTGTGTTGTTGAAGTGGGAAGTAATATTGGGGTGTAATGGGGTGTGTTGTGGTATAATATTGTGGTTTTACTTAAGAGTGTATGCTGGGGTCTGATGTCATACTGCAATGATGTTGGAGTGCGAAGGGGTGTATGATGTCAGGGTGTGCTGTAGTGATGCCTGGGTGTAGTGTGTAGTGATTTCGGGGTGTGGTGTAGTGATGCCATGGTGTAATGTTGGTATATAATTTTGGGTTGTGGTGAAGAGATGGGGTGTGGTAAAGTGATGTCGGGTGTGATGTTAGTCTATTTACGATGTCATTACGATGTCATTGTGGTCATATGTATTATCACAGTGGTGTATATAATCATGGTTTCTGTTTGTCCTGCAGTGTGTCAAGTATGTGCGTGTGTGTGTGTGTGTGTGTGTGTGTGTGTGTGTGTGTGTGTGTGTGTGTGTGTGTGTGTGTGTAAAACTATGATGCACTGTCAGGTTCAGTCTCCTCTGTATCCAAAGCCCTACCTTGTTAATGTCCATCAGAAGTGGAATCTGGAAATTCCACCTGGTTACCAACTTCAAATCACCTTTGATTACCTGGACATTAACCTTCATTAAACTGCTTCTACAACTCTCTCACGGTAAATGTGGAGCTGCATCATCATCCGTCATCTTTATCAGCACCACATTCATCATTAGTACCATTACAATGATTACCATCATCACCATAATCATCATGATTATGGTCATCATCATCATCATCATCATCATCATCATCATCATCATCATCACCACAACCACCAACATCATCTTGATCATTACCATCACGACTACTATCATCCTCATCATCAGACACCACCATTATCTTCATCATTATCATCAGCATCACAAGCACCATCTTTATCATCATTTCCACTATTACAATCATGACAATGACCACCATAATCTTCATCATTATCACAACCACCACCCAGAAAGTTTATTATCATCCTTGCCCCAATAACAAACTTCATCTTCATCATTCTCATCACCATCATCATTCATCATCATCAGTAACATTAGAATGATTAGCATCACAGCATTATCATAATAACCATGCCTCCCTCTCATCATCATCATCATCATAGCCACCCCATCATGATCAGCATCATCATCATCACTGCCACCACGCCCACCACCATCATCATTATCATCATCACCACCACCACATTCATCAAAGCCATCCCATCATCATTATCATTATCACAACCGCAGTTATCATAGCAACTGCACCATCATCATCATCATCATCATCATCATCATCATCATCATTATCAAATTGCCACTACAGTCATCATAGCCACCGCACAATCATCATCATCATTATTATTATTGTAACAAAAACATTCATCATGGCCACCCCATCATCATCATCATAGCCACCGCATCATATTCATCAACATCATCGTCATCATCATCATCATCATCACTATCATCATCATCATCATCATCATCATCATCATCATCACCACTACCACAATCATCAAAGCCATCATTAGCATTATCACAACCGCAGTCATCATAGCAACCGCATCATCATCATCATCACCACCACCATCATCATCACCACCACCACGATCATCAAAGCCATCCCATCATCATTAGCATTATCACAACCGCAGTCATCATAGCAACCGCATCATCATCATCATCATCATCACAACCACAGTCATCATAGCAACCGCATCATCATCATCATCATCATCATCATCATCATCATCACCACCACCACCACATTTATCAAAGCCATCCAATCATCATTATCATTATCACAACCGCAGTCATCATAGCCACCGCATCATCATCATCATCATCATTATCATCATCACCCCCACATTCATTAAAACCATCCCATCATCATCATCATCATCATCATCATCACCACCACCACCACATTCATTAAAACCATCCCATCATCATCATCATCATCATCATCATCATCATCACTATCATCATCATCATCATCACCACCACCACAATCATCAAAGCCATCCCATCATCATCATGATGATCATCATCGTCATCAATATTATTGGAACAAAAACAGTCATCATGGCCACCCCATCATCATCATCATCATCACCACGACTACCATCATCATCATCATCATCATCATCACCACGACTACCATTATCATCATCATCATCATCATGATCATCATCATCACCACATTCGTTAAAGCCATCCCATCATCATAATCATTATCAAAACCGCAGTCACCATAGCCACTGCATCATCATCATCATCTTCGTCATCATCACTTTCATTATTACCATCAGTCATCACTGCCACCCCATCTTCATCATCATCTTCATCATCATCACTTTCATTATAACCATCATCATCATCATAGCGACCCCATCATCATCATCACCACCACCATCATCATCATCACCACCACCACATTCATCAAAGCCATCCCATCATCATTATCATTATCACAACTGCAGTCACCATAGCCATTGCATCATCATCATCACTTTCATTATCACCATCACAGTCATCATAGCCACACCATCATATTCATCATCATCGCCATCAACACCACCACCACTACATCATCATCATCATTGCCACTACAGTCAGCATAGCCACCGCACAATCATTATCATCATCATCATCACCACATTCGTAAAAGCCATCCCAATCATCGTTATCATTATCACAACCACAGTCATCATAGCCACCGCATCATCATCATCATCATCTTCGTCATCATCACTTTCATTATCACCATCAGTCATCATTGTCACCCCAACATCATCAGCACCACCGCAGTCATCATCATCATCATCATCATCATCATCATCATCACCACCACCACCACATTCATCAAAGCCATCCCATCATCATTATCATTATCACAACTGCAGTCATCATTGCCACTGCACCATCATCATCATCATCATCATCATCATCACTTTCATTATCACCATCACAGTCATCATAGCCACCCCATCATCATCATCATCATCATCATCATCATCACCACCACCATTCATAGCACATCATAGCCACAGTACAATCATCATCATCATCATCAATATTGCCACTGCAGTCATCATAGCCACCGCACAATCATCATCAACATCATAATCATCATCATCATCATGATCATCATCATCAACATTTTTATTGTGACAAAAACAGTCATCATGGCCACCCCATCATCATCATCATCATCATCATAGCCACCCCATCATATTCATCATCATCATTGCCATCATCATCATCATCATCATCATCACCACCACCACATTCATCAAAGCCATCCCATCATCATTATCATTATCACAACCGCAGTCATCATAGCCCCTGCATCATCATCATCATCATCATCATCATCATCATCATCATCACCGCAGTCATCATGGCCACCACATCATCATCATCATCACTTTCATTATCACCATCAGTCATCATAGCCACCCCATCATCATCATCATTATCACAACCACAGTCATCATAGCCACTGCATCATCATCATCATCATCATCATCATCATCATCACCACCGCAGTCATCATGGCCACCACATCATCATCATCATCATCACTTTCATTATCACCATCAGTCATCATAGCCACCCTATCATCATCATCATCACCACCACCACATTCATCAAAGCCATCCAATCATCATTATCATTATCACAACCGCAGTCATCATAGCCACCGCATCATCATCATCATCATCATCATCATCATTATCATCATCACCCCCACATTCATTAAAACCATCCCATCATCATCATCATAATCATCATCATCACCACCACATTCATTAAAACCATCCCATCATCATCATCATCATCATCATCATCATCATCACTATCATCATCATCATCATCATCACCACCACCACCACCACAATCATCAAAGCCATCCCATCATCATCATGATGATCATCATCGTCATCAATATTATTGGAACAAAAACAGTCATCATGGCCACCCCATCATCATCATCATCACCACGACTACCATCATCATCATCATCATCATCATCATCACCACGACTACCATTATCATCATCATCATCATCATGATCATCATCATCACCACATTCGTCAAAGCCATCCCATCATCATAATCATTATCAAAACCGCAGTCACCATAGCCACCGCATCATCATCATCATCTTCGTCATCATCACTTTCATTATTACCATCAGTCATCACTGCCACCCCATCATCATCATCATCTTCATCATCATCACTTTCATTATAACCATCATCATCATCATAGCGACCCCATCATCATCATCACCACCACCATCATCATCATCACCACCACCACATTCATCAAAGCCATCCCATCATCATTATCATTATCACAACTGCAGTCACCATAGCCATTGCATCATCATCATCACTTTCATTATCACCATCACAGTCATCATAGCCACACCATCATATTCATCATCATCGCCATCAACACCACCACCACTACATCATCATCATCATTGCCACTATAGTCAGCATAGCCACCGCACAATCATTATCATCATCATCATCATCATCACCACATTCGTAAAAGCCATCCCAATCATCGTTATCATTATCACAACCACAGTCATCATAGCCACCGCATCATTATCATCATCATCTTCGTCATCATCACTTTCATTATCACCATCAGTCATCATTGTCACCCCCAACATCATCAGCACCACCGCAGTCATCATCATCATCATCATCATCATCATCATCACCACCACCACCACCACATTCATCAAAGCCATCCCATCATCATTATCATTATCACAACTGCAGTCATCATTGCCACTGCACCATCATCATCATCATCATCATCATCATCATCATCATCACTTTCATTATCACCATCACAGTCATCATAGCCACCCCATCATCATCATCATCATCATCACCACCACCATTCATAGCACATCATAGCCACAGTACTATCATCATCATCATAAATATTGCCACTGCAGTCATCATAGCCACCGCACAATCATCATCAACATCATAATCATCATCATCATCATCATGATCATCATCATCATCATTTTTATTGTGACAAAAACAGTCATCATGGCCACCCCATCATCATCATCATCATCATCATAGCCACCCCATCATATTCATCATCATCATTGCCATCATCATCATCATCATCATCATCACCACCACTACATTCATCAAAGCCATCCCATCATCATTATCATTATCACAACCGCAGTCATCATAGCCCCTGCATCATCATCATCATCATCATCATCATCATCATCATCATCATCACCGCAGTCATCATGGCCACCACATCATCATCATCATCATCACTTTCATTATCACCATCAGTCATCATAGCCACCCCATCATCATCATCATTATCACAACTACAGTCATCATAGCCACTGCATCATCATCATCATCATCATCATCATCATCATCATCATCATCATCATCATCACCGCAGTCATCATGGCCACCACATCATCATCATCATCATCACTTTCATTATCACCATCAGTCATCATAGCCACCCCATCATCATCATCATTATAACCACCGCAGTCATCATAGCCACCCCATCATCATCATCATCATCATCATTGCCATCATCATCATCACCACCACCACCATCATCCCATCATCATCATCTTCTCCACCACCACATTCATCAAAGCCATCACAACCGCAGTCATCATCGCCACTGCACCATCATCATCATAAGTAGCAGCAGGAGCAGCATCATCTTGATTTTCATTATCACTACCGCAGTCATCATCATCATCATCATCATCATCATCATCATCATCACTGCCACTACAGTCAGCATAGCCACCGCACAGTCATTATCATCATCAACATCATCATCATTATCATCATCATCATCACCACCACCATTCATAGCACATCATAGCCACAGTACAATCATCATCATCATCATCAATATTGCCACTACAGTCATCATAGCCACCACACAATCATCAGCATCATAATCATCATCATCATCATCATGATCATCACCACCACCACCACCACCACCACCACCACATTCATCAAAAGCCATCCCATTATTATTATCATTAACACAACCGCAGTCATCATAGCCACTGCATCATCATCATCATAGCCACCCCATCATCATCATCATCATCATCTCCGCCACCACCACCACCACCATCATCATCATCATCATTTTTTTTCCTGTTTTCAGTGGGTGTGATTATTTGTAATATGTTTATAGTTATGTATATGTGATATTTAGCATGTATCAAGGTTAGGATTGCACCCTTAAAAAAATCTGTGAAATTGGGACAAATTGACCAAAGTATGTTGAAGTGACTGCAACTTAAATGCAATTTGCATGGTGTGGGGGGCTTTTCTGCGGGATCTAAATAAAAGAGGAGCTCGTGGCACGAGATGAGACAGCCACTCTCGAGGATGTGATGATTGTCTACCCGGCTGGACATCCGGCTGAGAGAGAAGACTAGATCCCGGGAGGAGCGGACCAGTCTTGTCTACCCGTCCTCGAGCGCCTCCGTGAGGCCCAAAGAGGCCCCACCTCAAACCTCCTCACCATTCCCTTCTCTGAGGGAGGATGACGGTCAAGAGCCCATGCGGGTGAGCCACACCAGGCTGACGGCAGAGGAGAAGCATCACCGACGGACCAATGGTTTCTGCATCTACTGCGCTGAGAAGGGCCATTACCTCGCCCAGTGCCCCACACGACAGGGTCCGACAGCTAGGAGAGGGACAGCGAGGAGAGGATCCGTACAACACTCCTATGTGGTGGACGTATTCATTGACTCAGGTGCTGACACTAACTTCATCGGTCCAGGCATGGTTGACCTCCACGACCTACCCATATATGAACTCTCTCCCCTGGTGCTGGGGTGGCCGTGGTTGCAGACCCACAATCCCCACATTGACTGTCGCACCCTCACTATACGCAGCTGGAGTGACTACTGTCTGCAACACTGCTTAATGGCGGCCGTACCCTCCCCCAAGCTTCACAAAGCCCGGTCGACCTGGAAGATCTGGACTTAGCCGGTGTGATAAGAAAGAGTACCACGACCTGAAAGAGGGTCTTCAGCAAGGACCGGGCTTGCTCACTACCTCCTCATCGACCGTACGACTGCGCCATCGATCTACTCCCAGGTCTCAAACCTCTCAAAGCCGGAGAAAGATGCCATGGAAGCATATAGTAATGAGTCGCTTACTGCAGGTCTCATTTGGCCCTCATCATCCCAGATAGGCGCTGGGTTCTTCTTCATCGAAAAGAAATACAAAAGCCTGAGATCTTGCATCAATTACATGGGCCTGAACCATATCACAATAAAGAATAAGTACCTTCTCCCTCTAATAGATTCGCCTACACCCCTCTTCACGATGCAACCGTCTTTTCCAAGCTGGATCTGAGAAATGCCTACCACTTAGTCCGGATCCGGGAGGGGGACAAGTGGAAGACTGCTTTCAACACGCCCCTGGGGCACTACGAATACTTGGTGATGCCATTCGGACTAACCAACGCCCCGGCGGTTTTCCAAGCCTTAGTTAACAATGTACTTTGGGACATGCTGAACCGCGTTGTATTCGTGTACCTAGACGACATCCTGATCTTCTCTAAATACTATGATGAGCATCTCCGTCACGTGAGGATAGTGTTAAAGAGGCAATTCACGTCCCTTCAGTCTTTCCTGGGGTTCATCGTGGAGAAGGGCCAGATAAGACCCGATCCGGCAAAGGTGAAGGGAATGGTGGAGTGGCCGACTCTGGGGACACGGAAACAGCTGCAGAGGTTCCTGGGGTTCGCAAACTTCTATCGCTGGTTTGTGCGAGACCACAGCTGCCTAGCAGCCCCCCTCAAACAGTTGACATGACCCAAAACACCGTTCCAGTGGTCCCCAAGTGCCTAGGTGGCGTTTGACGGGCTGAAGGCTAAATCCGTCAATGCACCCATACTGATCCACCCGGACCCCTCGCTGCAGTTCGTGGTGGAAGTCGACTCCTCAGACTCGGGGGTGGGAGCGGTCCTCTCCCAACAGTCTCCCAAAAGAGCAGAAGCTACACCCATGCGCCTTCTTCTCCTGTCGCTTGTCCCCGGGGGAACAGAACTATGATGTTGGGAATCGTGAGCTGCTGGTGGTGGTCTTGGTGCTCCAGGAGTGGAGGCACTGGCTGGAAGGGGCCGCCCATCCCTTCATGATCTGGACCGACCATAAAAACCTATCTTACCTCCGTACGGCCAAGAGGTTGAACTCCTGTCAGGCAAGATGGTTCCTCTACTTAGGAAGATTTAACTTCACTCTAATGTACCAACCCGGCTCCAGGAATACGAAGCCAGACGCTCTCTCCAGGCAGTGCTCCTCGAGGGAAGAGACCACCATGGAGACCATCCTCCCCACCTCCTGTATACTTGGAGTAGCTCAATGGGAGGTTGAACGGTTAGTTCACAACGCCCATCAGAGGGAACTGGAGCCCGTTTTCTCCCCCCAAGGATGACTATATGTTCCCCCACCGGCCAGAACCCCAGTGCTCCAGTGGGCGCACTCATCAAAATTAGCCTGCCAACCCTGAGCCCACCGAACTCTCTTCCTACTCCAACAACGCTTCTGGTGGCCAACAATAGCAGCCAACACCAGGGAGTTTGTGGGAGCTTGTGCCACCTGTGCTCGGAGCAAGTCCTCCCATCGTGCACCCACGGGTCTCCTCCAACCCTTACCTGTTCCTCATCGTCCTTGGTCGCACATCGTGGTGGACTTTGTTACGGGGTTACCCCCGTCCGAAGGCAACACAGTCATCCTGATGATAGTGGAACGGTTCTCCAATCCTTCCTTCCTTTCGGCGTTTTCCCTTTCTCGGGAGTCGCCACAGCGAATCATCTGATTCGCACATTTGATTTGGCATAGAGTTTTACGTCGGATGCCCTTCCTGTCACAACCCTTTAACAAGGGACAGAAACACGTTGACGGCTTTGCAGCCTACTCTTTACGAAAGTCAGCAATGGTTCTTTTACATGCCTCTCACCATAGACAGTGAGAGACATGGCCCGCCTTTGATAACCCAGTTAGCTGCACTGGGGGTGGAACGGTTCTCCAATGCGGTTCATTTATTCGCCTTACTCAAACTTCCCTCGGCGATGGAAACAAAATCACCCTAATAACCCTACCCAGAATCACCCTAATAACCAGAATAACCATAACCTAACCCTAACCCAAACCCAAACTTAACCCTAACCTAACTTCTAACCTAACCGAACTAAGTTCGACACTAATATGTTTTGTTCGACACTAATACATTTTTCCATCTATCTACTCTGCCCTCAAAGATACTTGTATATTTGTATATAGCCAGTCTACAAAGTTTTATTCAATATTATTTTTGTATTTTATTTTATTTCTTTTATTCTTATTCTGTTTTAATATTTATGACTATCAATGATACACCGTTCTAATCTTTTTTTGCCCCCCCTAGTGATTGTACTTCGAGAGCCTATACCAGTGAATTTCTCCATTGTGAGATCAATAAAGCAAAGCTCTGTCTGTCTGTCTGTCTGTCTATCTATCTATCTATCTATCTATCTATCTATCTATCTAAACTCCGACCCCAATCTAACCCTAACCTAACTCCAAACACTGACCCTCACCTAACCCTACCCCTAACCCAGGGTTCAGGAACTTTTTTGACTAAGAGAGCGAAAAAAAAGACATATTTTAAAATCTAATCCTCTTTGCGCCATATATATATAAATGCAGAGGATTGCGGCAGGAAGGGCATCCGGCGTAAAACCAAATAAAATATGTGAGTCAAAACAAAGAAATTCATGCCGGATTGGTCGAGGACCGGGTTAACAACAACCGCCATCAGTGCTGTTAACCAACAAGGTGCTGGTGAAAATTGGACTACTGTTGGTCGAAGACGTCAAAGAAGGAGAGGTGGGAGACGTGTCCGTAGACAAAGACAGAGGAGGAAAGGCATGAGTCTAGGCTTGAAAGTAGGGACTTTGAATGTTGGAACTATGACAGGAAAAGGTAGCGAGCTGGCTGACATGATGCAGAGGAGGAAGGTGGACATACTGTGTGTTCAGGAGACCAGGTGGAAAGGTAGCAAGGCTAAAAGCTTAGGAGCAGGGGTCTAAGCTGTTTTTTCATGGTGTGGATGGGAAGAGAAATGGAGTAGGAGTCATCTTGAAGGAGGAGTTTGTCAGGAATGTTCTAGAAGTAAAAAGAGTGTCAGACAGAGTGATGAGTCTCAAGTTAGAAATTGAAGGGGTGATGTTCAGATTTGTTAGTGCTTATGCCCCACAGGCAGGATGTGAGCTAGAAGAGAAGGAGAGATTCTGGAGTGAGTTAGATGAAGTGATGCAGAGTACCCACAGAGTTGAAAGAGTGATCATTGGGGCAGACTTCAATGGACATGGTGCAGGCAACAGAGGGGACGAGGAAGTGATGGGCAGGTTTGGTATCCAGGACAGGAACACAGAAGGACAGATGTTGATAGATTTTGCAAAAAGGATGGAAATGGCTGTGGTGAATACTCTCTTATGGAAGAAAGTAGTGCAGTAGTGGGTGAGAGTGTTGTCAAACAGCATAGGATGGTGGTGTGCAGGATGATGCTGATGGTAAGAAAGGTGAAGAAGGCAAAGGCAAAGGCAGAGAAGAAGACAAAGTGGTGGAAGCTGAAAAAGGAAGAGTGTCGTGTTGTCTTCAAGGAGTTGAAACAGGTTTTGGTTGGTCAGGAAGTGCTTCCAGATGACTGGACAACTACAGCTAATGTGATCAGGGAGACAGGTAGGAGAAAGTACTTTGAAGAGCTGATGAATGAGGAAAATGAGAGAGAAAAAAAAGAGTAGAAGAGGTGACTGTTGAGGACCAGGAAGTAGCAAAGATTAGTAAGGGTGAAGTGAGAAGGGCATTGAAGAGGATGAAGAATGGAAAGGCAGTTGGTCCTGATAACATACCGGTGGAGGTATGGAAGTGTCTAGGAGAGGTAGCAGAAGAGTTCCTGACAAGAACATTCAACAAGGTCTTAGAGAGTGAGAGGATGCCAGAGGAATGGGGGAGACATGTGCTTGTGCCTATTTTTAAGAACAAGTGAGATGTGCAGAGTTGTGGTAACTACAGAGGGATAAAGTTAATGAGCTATACAATGAAGTTATGGGAAAGAATAGTGGAAGCTAGACTAAGGGCAGAGGTCGGCATTTGTGAACAACAGTTTGGTTTCATGCCAAGAAAAAGCACCAAATATGCAGTGTTTGCTTTAAGGATGTTAATAGAGAAGTACAGAGAAGGGAGCTGCATTGTGCCTTTGTGGATCTGGAGAAAGCATTGGACAGGGTGCCAAGAGAACTGTGGTACCACCGGATTCGGGTTTACTGTTGCGACAGGCACCAATGCCTGTCATGGATTTTTGTGATGTTAGTATTTTATTCGTATTGTTTTTTATGTATTTGTTGGTAGACTTTCTTTGGTGCTTTACTTGTAATATTTATGATGGATTTTTGTGATGTTGGTGTTTTAGTAGTTGTACTTTTAGGATGTTGGTTCTTTGTTGTTTGTTGGTGGTTTTGTGGTACTTCCCTTCTTTTGGTGGTTCTCAGTGTTTTTGTGGTGTTGGTGGTATTGCTTGATTTTTATGTTTATTGGCTGTTTATTTGTATAGTTGGCTGATGGTTTGTGTTGACTGTTGATGGCTTTGAAGAAGTTTTTCGGTGTTTGTTGGTGAATAATTTTTAATGTGTATTAATGGACCTTTTTTGGGGTTGGGATTTGGACATGTTGGTGCTTTATTTGTTGTGATTTGGTAGTTGGTGTTGGTTTGTGACTTTGGGGTGTTTGTTTTTGGTGCTTGATTTGTAGTGGTGTCAGGTCAGCTTTTTTGTCTAAAATAACCCATTGTAACCTAGTACAACCTGCCATAAGGTGGTTTATTTGTGGTGTTTGCCGTTTGTTGGTGATTTCTGTGTGATTTTTTTGGTGGTTTTAATGGTTTATTTCAGGAGATATTTAATTTTTTTTGTTTGTTGCTGGTTTTTGTTTGTTAGCGGTTTATTTGTAGTGATATTGGTGCTTTATCACAGTAAAAGATGAGATATTAAGCAGCAGAGACAATGGTAAGATGTTTGAATCTAAAACTATATTGCCCTCTTTACTGGTGTTCTTCATCAGTAGTAGGTAAACATTAAAGAGTAAAAGTGGCCTCTGAAGTACAAAAATGTACATAATAGGAAATGTTAAATTTTATCATCGTATACCATCTGTCATGTACAGGTTTACAATGATTCTACTAACATTCTGAAATGAATTACAGCACTGCTTAAGGAAACCAGATGAGGTAACACTTTATATTTAATAGGGAATAACATATAAAAGAAAAAGGACCGTCACAAATATTTGCCATTTACCTGTTGTACACAAACTGTACTGTACTCCCAGACCCATTCTACCTAAATTGAGAAGGTTCTAACTGTAAACTTGGAAGAAAAGGCCAGGACTGCGCAACTTGTTGGTCAACAGGAAACATGCCTTCCTAAGATTCATAAAATGATGACAGTGATGACGAAAGTTTGTTTGGTGAGGAAAGTGTGCCCATGGTGCATCCTTTGATCAATCAAACTGAAGGTGGAGCCGATAGTGATGTAGTGCATGTATATGATGATGTGCTTGTCTGCAGCACAATAGATTGAGGACTTGGTGTCCAGCATAGATGGTTAATCATTGTAACTGTATCAAGTGATTGTAGTCTCAGTAATTGTTGTTACAAGGGCTTAAACTGCTGTGGAATTTAAGAAATTGTAAACTAATATAGTTTTCACAATATCCAAGTGGAAAAGCTGAGAGACTCAGTGGACAGGGATATTGTTCTTTGACTATCGGTTTAGTGTCTGTTACAAGTGATGCCTTTCTCAAGTACCGTTGCCTAATGTTGTACTTTTTGTCCCTATGAGCTGGCACAACTAATTAAAGTGTAATAAATTTAACTTAAATTAGAATTGTGACATCTTTTTTGGTTCGTTTTCTGTTGAAATTATGAGACATTAGGCAAACGACCTAACAATACTTATGTTAATGAAAAAAGTTTACCCAGTGGTTGCTAGAGATATTTGAAGGATACTTTGTCAGAACAGTCCCAAACCTCATTCGTTAATTCCTTTTCTTAACCGCTCAATCCTAATTAGGGTCAAAGAGAGACTACTGCTCATGTCAGCTCACTATGTAGACTGTTTGAGAGGTTTGTTGAAATATTATGACAACTAATGAAGTTGGGAACCTTTAAAGTTTGTTTGATTACCATTATCATTTTAAAACAAAACAGAGAAAATGTATTTAAAGTTTTGACTGGGCAGCATGGTGGTACAGTGCTTTGCACGTCTGCCTCACATCAAGAAGGTCCTGGGTTCCAATTCCTGGATTCGGGGCATTTGTGTGTGGGGTTTGCATGCTCTCCCCGTGCTTGGGAGGAATTCCTCTGCCTACTACAGGCTTCCTCCCACAGTCTAAAAATATGTACAGTAGGTTAAATGGCTGTTCCAAATCAGCCCTAGGTATGAGTGAATGGTTGTATGAGTGTTGGCCCTGCGATGCCCTAGTGAGTACTTTGCAGTGGTGTACGCTGCCCTCTCCCAGAGTCAGCTGAGATGGGTTCAAATTTCAAATGTGAAATTATGCATGCATTAAAGATAGAGATCTTTGTCAACTGTTGAATGAACAAAGCAATGAGTAATTATAAAATGAAAGGGGGGGATGAGTCAGTGTAGTTCCAATCACCCACTCAGCTGTCCTTACAACCCGTTGCAAGGCCTTCTTGTCCTCTGCAGTACAGCTGCTGAACCACACTGATGAGCAGTAGGTCAGGAGGCTCTCGATTGACTGCACTAGTAAGATCCACACTGCTATCTTAATTAACTGTTATTTTTGGGAGATGTTAGAATAGGTTAAACCTCAAATGCTTCAACTGTTGTTTGGGTACAATCACATCATGTTCAGCACCAGGTGGACTGCTCGAGAAACTTTGACAAGTTAAAAAACACTTCATGAGGAATGTTCTGAGAGTGTGGAAAGCACACAGAGGAATAAGGAATTTACTTGTCTGGGCTAATTTTGGTGATTTAAAAAGTACATTAATTTTATTTATTTATTTTTTTTTGGTATGATTAGTTGAAATTAGTTGGACTGGGTAAATACATACAAATACAATCGTACCTTGAGTTATGAGTGTCTTCTATAACAAATTTTCCATGATACGAGCTTCGATCCCACCAAAAATCCGCCCCATCCAACGAGCAAAATTTTGATTTACAAGCTCGGCTATGGAAATGGGTTTTTCAGGCCGATTAGCCTCGTTTTCTTCCGCGTGTATTCCTCCAAGCTCCAAAAACGCCTTGTGCAGTGCTTCTCAATTATTTTCTGTGATGCCTCCTATAGGGGAAAAAAAAAAAAATCATGCCCCACCAGTTCCCCGAGCTTGACTATAAATAGTGTTTACTGCACCTCATATCATTTACTCGGGACATTTCCCGTACACCATAGGTAAAACAGTGAGAGTACCACTGCCACCTACTGTAGCGGATGCGCAATTACACTTAATTCTAGTACAATATGGCAAAAAAATGTATGTTCCCCAGGGTTTTACACGCCCCCCAGGCATCACACCACGCACCCCCCCCCCCCACACACACACACACACATCGCGTCTTTGTACCATGTGTGCTCACCGCTCCTTGTCCCTGTACCGTGTGTGCGCACGTGTGCCTTGTCTCTGTACGGCATGTGTGTACGCACGCCTCGTCTCTGTACCGTGTGTGTGTGTGTGCACACCTTGTCTCTGTAGTGTGTGTGTTTCAGTTTGTCAGTGTGAATATGATTAAATATTATATTTAACCTAATTTCTCTTGTTTATTCATTATTAATGTTAATGTTCATGTATTATTATTATTATGAGATATTTATTGTTTTTACATGTTTATCTGTAATATATTAGGTCAAATATACGTGCTTGTGGCAGGTTATATGAGTTTGGGAGGGGGTCGGAACGGATTAATTGGTTTTCTATTATTTCCTATGGGAATTTTTGTTTGATTTAACGAACATTTTGACTTACGAAATTAATCTGTTCTGAGGGTGAGCTTGTAAGTCAAGGTACCACTGTATGTGTGCGCGTGTGTGTAAACACACACACACACACACACACACACACACTATATATATAATTAAGATTAAGATACAGCTTTATTAATCTCATAATGGAGAAATTCACTGTTACAGGCTCTTGAAGTACCATCAGTAAGGGGTGCAAAATAGCTTAGACAGGTGTAACATCCTTGAGTTAATTAGAACAGAACAATAAAATAGAATATATTATACACACACACACACACACACACACACACACATTATATAAGTAAATAAATAGATACATAAATAGTATAAAAGTAATATACAATAAAAAACTTTGTAGACTGGCTGATATTCAAGTGGACATGTATCTGAGGGCAGAGTAGATGGATTGATATGGTTCACAGTCAGTGGGGTAGATGTGGTTGATTAAAGTGCACGGATTTTTATTGCACATAACCGGTATTTTCACAGACAGTTACAAAGTGGCGTTGTACAGTCTGACAGCGGTGGGGATGAAAGACCTGAGATAGCGCTCCTTCCTGCACTGAGGATGTCTCAGTCGTCCACTGAAGGAGCTGCTCAGCTTCTCTACAGTCTGGTGCAGTGGGTGAGAGCTGTTGTCCATGATGGATGTGAGCTTGGCTACCATCCTCCTCTCACCCACCTCCTCCACAGAGTCCATTAGGCAGCCTAGGACTGCGTCGGCCCTCCTGACCAGCTTGTTTAGTCTATTTCTGTCCCCCTCTGTACTGCCCGGGACCCAGCAGATGGCAGCGTAGAGGATTGCAGAGGCTACCACAGAGTCATAAAATGTCCTGAGCAGAGGTCTGCATACTCCGAAGGACCCAAGTCTCCTCAGAAGGTGGAGGCGACTCTGGCCCTTCTTGTACAGGGCATAATGTAATCGGCCCTCTACTTACAAAAACCGCTGAATACGAAAAATCCAGGTTACTAAAAACATTTTCATAAATTTGTCATCTTCTCTGGCTAACCGCGAGAAAAGGTAATGACGTGTGTGTATATATGTTTTCATTTTGTATGGATAATATATTATCAAGTTAAGCTTTATGATGCCACGAAAAATGTCAGCTAAACATAGTCTCTTCTGAAGAAATAAGACTTTCTCCTGAAGAAACGAGTTTCCCCTGAAGTCCCTGAAGAGAAATAATCATCTAAAAGCACTCAGTATTAAAGTCTTTTTCAATCATTATTCCAGTACAGTACCTAAGTTAATGTTTAGAATATGTGTGTGTGTGATTTTATGTACTGTGGTGTAGCATGTTTATCGTTTTGTTTATCCAATTTATTACATTTCATGTTCTTTTTGTTATGGTCTCTTTTGGGGGGAATTCTCCGCTCCGGCTGAAGGGCGTGGCTGAGCTGCTTCATGGCTTCTAAACATTAACTTAGGCACTGTACTGGAATAATAATAGAAAAAGACTTTAATACGAGAGCACTTTCAGATTATTTCACTTCAGAGGAAACTGTCGTTTCTTTCAGGAGAAAGTCCTTTCTTCAGAAGAGACTATGCTTAGCCGACATTTTTAGTGGCATCATAGAGCTTAACTGGATAATATATTATATAGCTGTATAATGTTTATATATTTTATTAATAAATTTCACAGTAAGAAAAACCTTTTTAATTTTGTAATCATTACTGTATTTTAATACATTATTACTGTATTAATGATTAAGGCTGTCAATAGAATGTGTTTAAGAAGCATATTTTAGCACATGTAATAGATACATAGTATTTTACTTCTGGTTGCTCATTCACGCATGTAATATGATACATGGAGTTTTACTTCCGGGCACAGAACTCGCGGATCTTCATTCGTGGGAGGGGCCGGAACCAAACCCCCGCGAATATCGAGGGTCGACTGAATATGTATATATTTAATGGGTGTATGTATAAATGTCTGTCTTCCTTTTGTTTTTTTCCATTTTACTCAGGAGTCACCACAGCGAATCATCTGATTCGCACGTTTGATTTGGCAGAGGTTTTTATGTCGGATGCCCTTCCTGTCACAAAGCTTTTTAGCAAGGGACAAAAACACGCTGACGACTTTGCAGCCTACTCTTTTACGAAAGTCAGCAATGGCTCTTTTACATGCCTCTCACCATAGACAGTGAGAGACATGGCCCGCCTTTGATAACCCAGCTAGCTGCACTGGGAGATTATATATATATATATATATATATATATATATATATATTATATATATTTATAAAATATATGCACGTGTGTGTGTGTAGAGAGAGAAGAGGAAGGGCAAGAGAGAAGAGGAACTGAGAGTAGGGACTTTGAATGTTGGAACTATGCAAAGAAAAGGTAGAGAGCTGGCTGACATGATGCAGAGGAGGAAGGTGGACATACTGTGTGTTCAGGAGACCAGATGGAAAGGTAGCAAAGCTAAAAGCTTAGGAGCAGGGTTTAAGCTGTTTTATCATGGTGTGGATGGGAAGAGAAATGGAGTAGGAGTCATCTTGAAGTAGGGGTTTGTCAGGAATGTTCTAGAAGTGAAAAGAGTGTCAGACAGAGTGATGAGTCTCAAGTTAGAAATTGAAGGTGTGATTGTCAATGTTGTTAGTGCTTATGCCCCACAGGCAGGATGTGAGCTAGAAGAGAAGGAGAGATTCTGGAGTGACTTAGATGAAGTGATGCAGAGTACCCCCCAGAGGTGAAAGAGTGGTCATTGGTGCAGACTTCAATGGACATGTTGGTGCAGGCAATAGAGGGGACGAGGAAGTGATGGGCAGGTTTGGTATCCAGAACAGGAACACAGAAGGACAGCTGTTGATCGATTTTGCAAAAAGGATGGAAATGGCTGTGGTAAATACTTTCTTCCAGAAGAAACAGGAGCATAGGGTGACTTATAAAAGCGGAGGTCGGAGCACACGGGTAGACTACATCTTGTGTAGGCAATGTAATTTGAAGGAAGTCAGTGACTGCAAAGTAGTAGCGGGTGAGAGTGTTGCTAAACAGCATAGGATGGTGGTATGCAGGATGACGCTAATGGTGAGGAAGGTGAAGAAGGTAAAGGCAGAGCAGAAAACAAAGTGGTGGAAGTTGAAAAAGGAAAAGTGTTGTGTTGTCTTCAAGGAGGAGTTGAAACAGGCTTTGGGTGGTCAGGAAGTGCTTCCAATTGACTGGACAAATACAGCAAATGTGATCAGGGACACAGGTAGGGGAGTACTTGGTGTGTCATCTGGAAGGAAAGTAGATAAGGAGACTTGGTGGTGGAATGAGGAAGTGCAGGAGTGTGTACAAAGGAAGAGGTTAGCTAAGAAGAAGTGGGACATTGAGAGGACCGAAGAGAGTAAACAGGAGTACAGGGAGACACAGCGTAAGACGAAAGTAGCAGTGGCTAAGGCCAAACAGAGGGCGTATGATGACTTGTATGATAGGTTGGACAGTAAGGAGGGAGAAAATGATCTATACAGGTTGGCACAGCAAAGAGATAGAGATGGGAAGGATGTGCAGCAAGTTAGATTGATAAAGGACAGAGAGGGAAATGTATTGACCGATTACAGAAGTGTGCTGGGAAGATGAAAAGAGTACTTTGAAGAGCTGATGAATGAGGAAAATGAGAGAGAAAAAAAAGAGTAGAAGAGGTGACCATTGAGGAGCAGGATGTAGCAAAGATCAGTAAGGGTGAAGTGAGGAGGGCATTGAAGAGGATGAAGAATGGAAAGGCAGTTGGTCCTGATGATATACCTGTGGAGGTATGGAAGTGTCTAGGAGAGGGAGCAGTAGATTTTCTGACAAGAACATTCAACAAGGTCCTAGAGAGTGAGGAGATGCCGGAGGACTGGAGGAGAAGTGTGCTGGTGCCCATTTTTAAGAACAAGGGAGACGTGCAGAGTTGCAGCATCTACAGAGGGATAAAGTTGATGAGCCATACGATGAAGTTATGGGAAAGAATAGTGGAAGCTAGACTAAGGGCAGAGGTCAGCATTTGTGAACAACAGTTTGGTTTCATGCCAAGAAAGAGCACCACAGATGCAATGTTTGCTTTGAGGATGTTAATAGAGAAGTACAGAGAAGGTCAGCGGGAACTGCATTGTGCCTTTGTGGATCTGGAAAAAGCCTATGACAGGGTGCCAAGAGAAGAACTGTGGTATTGCATGAGGAAGTCTGGAGTAGCAGAGAAGTAGGTTAGAGTGGTGCAGGACATGTATGATAGATGTAAGACAGTGGTGAGTTCTGCTGTCGGCGTGACCGACGAATTCAAGGTGGAGGTGGGACTGCATCAAGGGTCAGCTCTGAGCCCCTTCTTGTTTGCAATGGTGATGGACAGGCTGACAGACGAGGTGAGACAAGAATCTCCATGGACTATGATGTTTGCAGATGACATTGTGATCTGTAGTGAGAGCAGAGAACAAGTGCAGGAAAATCTAGAGAGGTGGAGGCATGCCCTGGAAAGGAGAGGAATGAAGGTTAGCCTCAGTAAGACAGAATACATGTGTGTGAACAACAAGGACCCAAAAGGAACGGTGAGGTTACAGGGGGCAGAGATAAAGAAGGTGGAGGATTTTAAGTACTTAGGCTCAACAATCCAGAGCAATGGAGAGTGTGGAAAAGAGGAGAAGAAGCGTGTGTAGGCAGGTTGGAAGGGTTGGAAAAAAGTGTCCGGTGTGATGTGTGATAGGAAGGGATCGGCAAGAATGATAAAAGTGTACAAGACTGTGATAAGGCCAGCGATGTTGTATGGTTTAGATACAGTGGCGCTGGGGAAAAGAAAGGAGGCACAGCTGGAGGTAGCAGAGATGAAAATGTTAAGGGTCTCCTTGGCAGTAACGAGGATGGATAGGATCAGGAATGAGTACATCAGAGGGACAGCACATGTTAAAGGTTTTGGAAACAAAGTCAGAGAGGTTAGATTGAGATGGTTTGGACATGTACAGAGGAGAGATGGTGAATATATTGGCAGTGGGATGCTAAGGTTGGAACTACCAGGCAGAGGGCCTAGAGGAAGACCAAAGAGAAGATTTATGGATGTGGTGAAGGAGTACATGAAGGTAGTTGAAGTAAGAGCAGAAGATGAAGGGAATAGGGTGAGATGGAGGCGGATGGTTTGCTGTGGCGACCCCTGAAGGGAAAAGCCAATAGGAAAAGAATAAGACGACACACACACACACACACACACACACACACACACACAATTTTGTGTGAAATATGCATGAAATGTGTTAGTAAAAGAAAATTTATGAAACCATTTAAACATTTTATAACATATTAAACCATTTAAAATGTATTAATTAAACCATTATTTAACATTTTTTTAATTTTTACATTCATTATTTAACAATTGTGGCACGCTCCATAGCATGCTCAACCGAATGCGGACGTCGCCCACACTCGGCGGAAACACCATTTGTGGCGCGCGCCGTGGTGCCGTCCACCGAATGCGGGCGGCGTCGCACCTGACGCCGGAGCTTTTGAGACGGGGCGCGACTCATTCGCACCTCCGATCTGTCAAGCAGGTAAGTGCGCTTTCAATATTTGTTCTGTACTCAACATTCACCTGTTTGCTTGAGGGATCGGAGGCCTGGATAAGCCACGTGAATCCCACATTCGGTGAAGCGCGCCACATTTATTAAACTCAATTAAACAACTTAAAAAATGAAAAATAAGCTGCAATGAGCACTCTCAAAAAAACCTCACGAACCAACAGTCTCCTTTACAAGTGCAACAAACAAGCATTATAGGTACAGTACTATGGAGATTCAGCTCCCTCCTGGCCAATGGGAGGCCAGCTTGGCCAGATGTTGGGTGACAGCCAATGAGAGAGCAACTCGCGCATTGTTTGTATGTTTGAATTGCGAGTTTGAATGTTCAAATGGTGCGTTTGGCGCTTTTAGGAAAATGTTTTTCGTATTCTGGGGATTTCGTAAGAAGAGGGCCGACTGTATACATATATACATTCGACCCCCTACTTACGAAACGCCCTGGGTACGAAAACTCCGGGTTATGAAAAACATTTTCACAAGTTTTCGTCCTCTATACGAAAACAACCCCCCTTACGAAAAGCGCCAAACACGCCAATCAAAATTTCACACGATGCACAAGTTGCTCTCTCATTGGCTGTCTCCCAACACCATGCCCCGCTGGCCTCCCATAGGCCAGGAGGGAGCTGACCTGTACCCGTACCTTTTGTCCGCCACACGCGTGAGGAGAGTTGAAGAGGACTGTTGGCTTCTTTTGAGATCATTGCAGCATTATATTTCGTTATCGCTGACACTCCTCTACAATTGGGACAATATTGAAGCAGAAGGACACCTTACAGCGGAAATACAGTGACTGAGGCGATTATTTCGGCACGATATTGAAGCAGAAGGAGCATGAGCAGAGTGCTCCATGGAACAAGACCTCCGATCTTGCAAGGAAGCAAGGTAATATTGAATCAGGACCTCTGATCTTTCAAACAGGTACTGTACTACTCTACTTTAAATAAAACATCCCGTCCATTTAAATTGAATTGTTCTGTCAGCTGCGCATTGCATGTGAGCAGAGCCCGCATTCGGCAAAACACACCATAGAGTTTTGTGTGTGTGTGTGTGTGTGTGTGTGTGAGAGAGAGAGAGAGAGAGAGAGAGACTGCCTACAGAGTCAGTCAAGAGATGAAAGGAGGCTTAACTCTCGAGAGAGCACATTGCAGTTTTTATGTTTTTTAAGTTGTTTAATTCAGTAAATGTTTAATAAATTTGGCACGCTCCGCCGAATGTGAGCAAAACAGGGCTCATCTGGACCTCTGATCCCTCAAGGAATCAAGTTAAAGTTGAGTTTGGACCGCCGATCTCTCAAGCAGGGAATGCGCTTTGAATACCCCGTCTTAAAATGCTCCGGTGTCCTGCTTGTGGGCAGAGCCCGCATTCAGCAGGGCGCGCCACAATACACATTTAATGTGTACTGTATCGAGTGTGAGAGCGAGAGAGAGAGAGACAAAGAGATAGAGAGAGACCGTGTTTTGTGTGTGTGTGTGTGTGTTAATAAAAAATGTTTAATGATGGTTTAATTAATAAACATGTTAATAAAAGGGTTTAATATGTTATTAAAATGTTTCAATGGTTTAGTAAATAATTTTCTTTTAACACATATTTCATACATCGTTCATACAAAATTGGTGCACTTTTATCATTTTTAAAGGATTAATGGGGTAGTCTTGGAACGAATCAAACGTTTTACATGTAAAATGCACCTCTACTTACAAAACCTCCGTGTTACAAAAAAGGTGCTGGAACGGATTAATTTCGTAAGTAGTGGGCCAACTGTATGTGTATGTATATATATATATATATATATATATATATATATATACACATATATATACACACATACACATATATATATATACACACATACACACACACACACACACACACATACATACATACATACATATATAATTATTTTATTTTATAGAGTTGCAAACAGACTTGCTCATTGGAGATATGTCGTGTTTAAGGAGAAGCGTTTTAAATCATCAAATCTCATCATTTCCTGTAACCACTTAATCCTAATTAGGGTCGCGAGGAGGCTGGCACGGAGTAGGCTGGGAAGGGCACCTGGGTGTACAGCTTGCCAGGCCATTGCAGGGCAGAAACACGCTGACTGTTATGCAGCTACTCTTGTTGAAAGTCAGCACTAGTTCTTTTACATGAACCGCTCACCACAGACAGCAAGAGACATGACCGGCCTTTGATAACCCAGTTAGCTGCACTGGGAGACAGTGAATACCCATGGAGAGTGGGGCTTGAACCCCCAAACTTAGGATCAGTGATCCAGCACATTACCACCAGGCCACCATGTCATCATCAAATCTGTTCCATGTAAAGCTGCCTTGTGAGAAGGTCAGTTGCACGTTAGAAAAAGAACTGTTCAAATAAAACTGCATCAGTCGAAGGATTTTCGCTATTCCAGAGTTCAAAATCCTATTCTATTAAAGTATACTAGTCCTTCTCAAAAAATTAGCATATTGTGATGTTCATTATTTTTTGTAATGTACTGATAAAAATTAAACTTTCATATATTTTAGATTCATTGCACACCAACTGAAATATTTCAGGTCTTTTATTGTTTTAATACTGATGATTTTGGCATACAGCCCATGAGAACCCAAAATTCCTATCTCAAAAAATTAGCATGTCATGAAAAAGTACTCTAAACGAGCTATTAACCAAATCGTCTGAATCAACCAATTACCTCTAAACACCTGCAAAAGATTCCTGAGGCTTTTAAAAACTCCCAGCCTGGTTCATTACTCAAAACGCAATGATGGGTAAGACTGCCGACCTGACTGCTGTCCAGAAGGCCATCATTGACACCCTCAAGCAAGAGGGTAAGACACAAAGAAATCTCTCAGCGAATAAGCTGTTCCCAGAGTGCTGTATCAAGGCACCTCAGTGGGACATCTGTGGGAAGGAAAAAGTGTGGCAGAAAACTATGCACAACCAGAAGAGGTGACCGGACCCTGAGGAAGATTGTGGAGAAGGGCCGATCCCAGACCTTGGGGGACCTGTGGAAGCAGTGGGCTGAGTCTGGAGTAGAAACATCCAGAGCCACTGTGCACAGGCGTGTGCAGGAAATGGGCTACAGGGCTGCATTCCCCAGGTAAAGCCACTTTTTAACCAGAAACAGCGGCAGAAGCGCCTGACCTGGGCTACAGAGAAGCAGCACTGGACTGTTGCTCAGTGGTCCAAAGTACTTTATTCGGATGAACGCAAATTATGCATGTCATTCAGAAATCAAGGTGCCAGAGTCTGGAGGAAGACTGGGGAGAAGGAAATGCCAAAATGCCTGAAGTCCAGTGTCAAGTACCCACAGTCAGTGATGGTCTGGGGTGCCATGTCAGCTGCTGGTGTTGGTCCACTGTGTTTTATCAAGGGCAGGGTCAGTGCATCTAGCAATCAGGAGATTTTGGATCACTTCATGCTTCCATCTGCTGAAAAGCTTTATGGAGATGATTTTTATTTTTCAGCATGACCTGGCACCTGCTCACAGTGCCAAAACCACTGGTAAATGGTGTACTGACCATGGTATTACTGTGCTCAATTGGCCTGCCAACTCTCCTGACCTGAACCCCATAGAGAATCTGTGGGATATTGTGAAGAGAAAGTTGAGAGACACCAGACCCAACACTGTGGATGAGCTTAAGGCCATAATCGAAGCATCCTGGGTCTCCATAACACCTCAGCAGTGCCACAGGCTGATTTCCTCCATGCCACGCCGCATTGAAGCAGTCATTTCTGCAAAAGGATTCTTGACCAAGTATTGAGTGCATAACTGAACATAATTATTTGAAGGTTGACTTTTTCTGTATTAAAAACACTTTTTTTATTGGTCGGATGAAATATGCAATTTTTTTGAGTTAGGGATTTTTGGTTTTTCTTTACTTTTTTTGCCAAAATTACCAATATTAAAACAATAAAAGGCTTGAACTACTTCAGTTGTGTGTAATGAATCTAAAATATATGAAAGTCTAATGTTTATCAGTACATTACAGAAAATAATGAACTTTATCACAATATGCTAATTTTTTGAGAAGGACGAGTACAGTTTAAACATTAAAGTAATTAATTGTAAAATGATATTTGCCTCCATTTCCTAGTGTAATCAGTGATTGAAAATCAGAAGTCACCATCTGCTGGAGTGTGCTTGTTAGTGTGAGAGTCCAGTGTGAAAGTTATGATTTACACTTATTTTTATTAAATGTTTTTTTATTTATTAATTTTTTTTTAATTAAAATAAATGTTATACATTACATTTAAATCCATGTAGCATTATCTTTCCAATTCACAATTAAGCACCATTTTGTGTTGGTGGTCTTCTTTTCCTTTCGGCTGTTCCCTTCAGGGGTCGCCACAGCAAATGATCTGCCTCCATCTCTCCCTATCCTCTGCATCTTGTACTCTTACTCCAACGACCTTCATGTCCGCCTTCACCGCATCCATAAATCTTCTCTTTGGTCTTCCTCTGGGCCTTTTGCCTGGTACATTTTGTGTTGGTGTAATGCAAAATTGCAATAAAGTACATGTATGCTTGTGGTGTGACAAAATATGGAAAAGTTGAAGAGGTATGAATACTTTAACAGGCCGCTGTAACGGGTTTGTAGAGAAACACTTAAATTAATTGTATTTATTTTAGTTTTTTAACCAAATTTGTTTTGCTGTGCAAATTAAATTTCAAAAATGTAAATACTTGTCGTAAAAGGGGATACACAAATGAAACTGAATTTATAAAGGTGCACACCAAGTATCAGCATTTTTGCTGAAATAATTCCTCTGGCAAACATGATGGAATTAATGGTGGTCGTTTTCCTCTAAAAACCTGGATGTTTGTACAGTACACATTCATGGAAGATACACTGAATAAAATTAGCATATTTTGTGAATTTGCATATCTTACTGGTGAAAATAGCTTTTAGTTTGGGAAAGATAATGCAGATATATTATATATAAATATATATATATATATATATATATATATATATATATATATATATATATATATATATACTGTATTCGATGTGATAAGCGGCCAGGGCGCTTTAAAAATTGGAGTGGGTGGGCGCTTATTAAATTAAGATTTAGAACCCGACAAAAGTTTTACTGGTATTTGCGTTGTTCATTTTGTTGTATTGACCAAACTGCTTGCATGAGAGCTGAAAATAAACATAAAATATTTTTTTTTCCCCATAAACAAAGACTCCTTACTTTTCTCTCCTGGTGCTGTTCCGTTAAACATTTTCCAGCAAGTAAAATCGAGCCAATAAACACGAATGTCAACTTTAGCACATGACCCGAACCAATCAATGCGAACATAAACAAAAACACATGGCCAGGAACATCTTTAAATTTATGAAGTTAGTGAGCAGGAGAATCGGGTGAAAAATCCTCGTCATCACTTTCTGATAGGTCCATATCTGGCTCATCGCTCCATTCATTCAGAGCATCCAATAGTTTTGCTGTAGCAGTTTCTAATGGTTCATCGGTTGTTGGACATTTACGAAGAGAACACAGCAAAATATTTTACTGTTTTTTTAAAGCACGGTGGAACAATCAAATGTGTTGTTACTGATGAACATTATAGACATTCCCCAGTGGCAGGGGGTCTTGAAATACTGTGTAAACTCACTTTTACAGGCAGTGAATGCCTACATTTTACACTTACAGAGACTGATCGAATAAAATTAGTACGTTTGATCTACGATTTTGCTCCCAGTACACATGGGCAGTTATTGTAAGATCAAAAACATTTTTTGGGGGGGGACTTATTGGAGCAGGACACTTATTACATCGAATACGGTAATTAAAAAAGTAAAACCTGCAATATTTCAACTACTTTCGCTGTCTGTGTCATCCTCTTTTTCACTGTGCTCCATCTCGTCTGCTGTTGTATTCCCCTTGTTCATGTCGAGTAGTCCGGAGAAAAAGTCCTCTCTTCCACCAAATGCTTTACTGCTAAGTGCCTTGAGACGGCCATCTTTCTTCTTCTGCTGTCGGTAGTCGCTAACCTTCATGGCAAAGAGTCCAGAAATGTCCCAAAACTTGATAATCTGGTCATGAGCACAGCTGGCAAGAAAGCGTTTGTCCCATGAGCAAGCAATCTCCTCAATGGGCTCACTGATGTGCTGCCCTACACTGCCAACCACTCGATTTGGCAAGATATTAACAGCTCTGCAAAGGAAGGAGAATATTAAAATCCGGAGGAAACAAAGAAAATGCAATGTATGGATGAATAGACAACTATACAGCTGGGTCCACAAGTATTTGGACAGTGACACAATTTTTGTTCTATTGTCTCTGTAGACTACCACACTGGATCTTAAATGAAGCAGTTGAGATTTAATTGCTATGCATATTTTCTGATGTAATTCAAGAGGTTTAACAGCAGTATTAACTTTAAGAATTACAACAACATACACAGTCTTGCCATTTTTACAAGCTCAAAAGTTATCGGACTGATGAGCAGTTTATAGGCACTTGTGACTTCTTTCCCTTTCGGCTGCTCCCTTCAGGGTTTGCCACAGCGAATCATCTGTCTCTATCTCACCCGGTCTTCTGCATCTTCTTCTTACACCAAATACTTTCATGTCCTCCTTCACCACATCCATAAATCTGTTCTTCCTCCAGGCCTCTTGCCTGGCAGTTCCAATCTCAGCATCCTACTACCAATATATTCACTGTCCCTCCTCTGTACATGTCTAAACCATCTCAATCTAGCCTCTGATTTTGTCTCCAAAATATCTTATATGTGCTGTCCCTCTGATGTACTCATTCATGATCCTATCACACCCCGCTACTCCCAAAGAGAACCTCAACATTTTCATCTCTGCTACCTCCAGCTCGGCCTGCTGTCTTTTCCTCAGCATAATTGTTTCTAAACCATACATCGCTGACCTCATTATTGTTTTGTACATTTTTCCTTTCATTCTTGCCGATACCTTCCTATCACACATCACACCGGACACTTTTCTCCAACCATTCCAACCTGCCTGCACACGCTTCTTCTCCTCTTTTCCACACTCTCCATTGTTCTGGATTGTTGAACCCAAGTACTTAAAATCCTCCTCCATCTTTATCTCTGCTCCCTGTAACCTCACCGTTCGTCTTGGGTCCTTCTCGTTCACACATGTATTGTCTTACTGAGGATAACCTTTATTTCTCTCCTTTCCAGGGCATACCTCCACCTCTCTAGATCTTCCTGCGCTTGTTCTCTGGTCTCACTACAGATCACAATGCCATCTGCAAACATCACAGTCCATGGAGATTCTTGCCTAACCTCGTCTATCAGCCTGTCCATCACCATAGCAAACAAGAAGGGGCTCAGAGCTGACCCTTGATGCAGTCCCACCTCCACCTTGAACCCTTCTGTCACACCGACAGCACACCTCGCCACTCTTACATCTCTCATACATGTCATGCACCAATCACCAATCGAACCTACTTCTCTGCCACTTCAGACTTCCTCATGCAATGCCACAGTTCCTCTCTTTTAATCCCATCATATGCTTTCTCTAGATCTACAAAGGCACAATGCAGCTCCCTCTGCCCTTCTCTGTACTCTATTAACATCGTCAAAGCAAACATTGCATCTGTCATGATCTTTCCTGGGATGAAACTAAACAGTTGTTCACAAATGGCAACCTCTGCCATTAGTCTAGCTTCCACTATTCTTTCCCATAACCTCATCATATGATCAACTTTATCCCTCTGTAGTTGCCACTGCATGTCTCCCTTGTTCTTAAAAATAGGACACCAACATACTTCTCCTCCATTCCTCCGACATCCTCTCAATCTCTACTAATCTTTGCTACTTCCCGGTCCTCAAAGGTCACCTCTTATACTCTTTATTCTCTCTCATTTTCCTCATTCATCAGCTCTTCAAAGTACTCTTTCCATCTTCCCAGCACACTTCTGTCATCAGTCAATACATTTCCCTCTCTGTCCTTCCCATCTCCATTTCTCTGCTGTGCCAACCTGTATAAATCATTTTCTCCCCCTTTACTTTCCAACCTAGCATACAAGTCATCATTCACCTTTTGTTTGGCCTTTGTCGCCACTCCGTTTGCCTTACGCTGTGTATCCCTGTACTCCTGTTTACTCTCTCCAGTCCTCTCTATGTCCCACTTCTTAGCTAACCTCTTTCTCTCCTGCACTTCCTCATTCCACCACACAAGTCTTCTTATCTACTTTCCTTTCAGAGGTCACACCAAGTATTCTCCTACCTCCATATTAGCTCTAGTTGTCCAGTCATCCCGAAGGACTTCCTGACATCTCAAAGCCTGTTTCAATTCCTCTTTAAGACAACATGACAATCTTCCTTATTCAGCTTCCAACACTTTGTCTTCTGCTCTGCCTTTGCCTTCTTCACGTTCCTCACCATCAGCATCATCCTGCACACCACCACCCAATGCTCTCTGGCAACATTCTCAACTACTACTACTTTGCAGTCACTGACTTCCTTCAAATTACATCGTCTACACAAAATGTAGTCTACCTGTGTGCTCCTACGTTCGCTTTTATAAGTAACCCCATGCTCCTGTCTCTTCTGGAAGAAAGTATTCACCACAGCCATTTCCATCCTTTTTGCAAAATCTATCACCATCTGTCCTTCTGTGTTCCTGTCCTGGATACTAAACCTGCCCATCACTTCCTCATCCCCTGTTGCCTTCACCAAATTTCCATTGAAGTCTGCACCAATGACCACTCTTTCACCTCTGGGGGTACTCTGCATCACTTTATCTAACCCACTCCAGAATCTCTCCTTCACTTCTAGCTCACATCGTGCCTGTGGGGCATCACTGAACATCACGCCTTCAATTTCTATCACTCATCACTCTGTCTGACACTCTTTTCACTTCTAGAATGTTCCTGACAAACCACTACTTCAAGATGACTCCTACTCCATTTCTCTTCCTATCCACACCATGATAAAACCTAGTCTCCTGAAAACACAGTAGGTCTACCTTCCTCCTCTGCATTTTGTCAGCCAGCTCTCTACTTTTTACAGCCATAGTTTATGGGCACATGTGACCTCTCATTTTTTTCTTGACAAATTAAAAAAAAAAAAAAAAAAAAGATGAAAATGCACTTGGTGGCTGGTTATGGGAACTCGATATGTTCCAAAAACATGAAAAGGAGGCTATTATTTGTGTATAAAACAAACAAACAAACAAACAATACACCCCCCCCCCCACATACACACACAGAGGGACAGCAGGAACCTAAGTCATGACCAAATAATTTGGCACATTTTAAAAATAAGGACAACACTGGCAAGCATTGCAACAGCTAAAAGACCTGGAAGGACACCGGACACTGAACTAGATATTCTATGAATTCTTTTCAAGAAAAATAATCCATTCACAGCATGCCACTAAACCACGTGAACTTTAACAGTCATAAGTCTACCTCATCTAATGTCTACAGTCAATAGACATCTTTACGAATGTAAATACGGAGAACATACCTTAAGATTAAGCCACTTAGAGGTCATTCAACATTTTCCTAAGCATACAAAACGTATGCTAGGGGGGAGTGGGTAAGATGTCTGTGTACGCTTTTTAATATAAAAATGCAGATCAACAATAATACATGCGCTCGTGAATAAATAATATGTATATGTGTATATATATATATATATATATATATATATATATATATATATATATACACACACACACACACACACACACACACACACACACACACACACACATTTTGTGCGTGTACGTTTGAAACTCTCAATGCACGATTTGCCAACCACCTGCGGTGATGCATATCTGCAAAGTCTGCAATGAATAATACCCAAACCAGTATCAGCTGCTGAAACATCAGAAGGCAGCTGATCAAGGGCGTAAGCTAGAGGGGTGTACAATAACATGCAGCTTTCATTATTCACACACTGTACGAACAACTTTATGTAACATTTCATTTTGTGCTGGAAAAAACTTGGTGTTATTTTCTATTAACTTGCTAATATACTAATTATAAAATAATGTTAAAAAAATATCTAAAATAAATCTATAGCAAAGATCATATGAGGAAAAAAAAACAAACAAAAAAAAAAAACACGTTGCCTCAAACTTTGACTGTACAATATCCTGGGGAAACTCATAGTGCTACGACCAAAACAAATAACAACAACAAACAAAAAAACCACACATTGTATTTTCAGGTTTAGTTCTAAGAACAAGTACAGGAAAATCTAGAGAGGGGGAGGTATGCCCTGGAAAGGAGGGGAATGAAGGTTAGCCTCAGAAAATCAGAATACATGTGTGTGAATGTGAAGGACCCAGGAGGAACGGTGATGTCACAGGGAACAGAGGATTTTAAATACTTAGGCTCAACAATCCAGAGCAATGGAGAGTGTGGAAAAGAGGTGAAGAAGCGTGTGCAGGCAGGCTGGAATGGTTGGAGAAAAGTATCTGGTGTGATGTGCGATAGGAGAGTGTCAGCAAGAATGAAAGGAAAAGTGTACAAGACGGTGGTGAGGCCAGCGATGTTGTATGGCTTAGAAACAGTGGCGCTGAGGAAAAGGCAGGAGGCAGAGCTGGAGGTAGCGGAGATGAAAATGTTGAGGTTCTCTCTGGGAGTAATGAGGATGGATAGGATCAGAAATGTCAGAGGGACAGCCCATTTAAGATGTTATGGAGACAAAGTCAGAGAGGCTACATTAAGATGGTTTGGACATGTACAGAGGAGGGATAGTGAGTATATTGGCAGTAGGATGCTGAGGTTGGAACTACCAGGCAGAAGGCCTAGAGGAAGACCAAAGAAGAGATTTATGGATGTGGTGAAGGAAGACATGAAGGTCGTTGGAGTCAAAAAAGAAGATGCAGAGGACAGGGTGAGATGGAGGTGGATGATTTGCTGTGGCGACCCCTGAAGGGAGCAGCCGAAAGGAAAATAAGAAGTTGTAAGAACTGTGCTCTGATTTACCCAAAAATTACTCAAAAACTTTGTAAGAAATCTTATATATATATATATATATATATATATATATATATATACACAAAAAATAAAAGGACAGGACAAAGACTTTCTATTGAAACTCCATTTATCACTACAGATCTGTTTCGAGGGGTGGTGAAACCATCCTCTCTCTTCAGGTGATTATAGAAGAAAGTGATAAAGTGATAGTGATAGAAGTGATAAATGGAGTTTCGATAGAAAGTCTTTGTCCTGTCCTTTTATTTTTTGTTTATTTGCTCTATTTGCTCTTTATTTGAATATTCTTCTATAATCACCTGAAGAGAGAGGATGGTTTCACCACCCCTCGAAACAGATCTGTAGTGATAAATGGAGTTTCAATAGAAAGTCTTTGTCCTGTCCTTTTATTTTTGTATATGTATATATATATATATATATATATATATATATATATATATATATATATATATATATATATATACACACACACATACACACACACAAACACACACACACACTAGTCCTTCTCAAAAAATTAGCATAGTGATAAAGTTCATTATTTTCTGTAATGTACTGATAAAAATTAAACTTGCATATATTTTAGATTCATTGCACCCCAATGAATTTTATTGTTTTAATACTGATCATTTTGGCATACAGTTAATGAAAACCAAAAATCCCCATCTCAAAAAATTAGTATATTTCATCCGACTAATAAATAAATTTAAAAAAGTGTTTTTAATACAAAAAAGTCAACCTTCAAATAATTATGTTCAGTTATGCACTCAATACTTGGTCGGGAAACCTTTTGCAGAAATGACTGCTTCAATGCGGCATGGCATGGAGGCAATCAGCCTGTGGCACTGCTGAGGTGTTATGGAGGCCCAGGATGCTTCGATAGCGGCCTTAAGCTCATCCACAGTGTTGGGTCTGGTGTCTCAACTTTCTCTTCACAATATCCCACAGATTCTCTATGGGGTTCAGGTCAGGAGAATTGGCAGGCCAATTGAGCACAGTAATACCATGGTCAGTAAACCATTTACCAGTGGTTTTGGCACTGTGAGCAGGTGCCAGGTCATGCTGAAAAATGAAAATCTTCATCCCCATAAAGCTTTTCAGCAGATGGAAGCATGAAGTGCTCTAAAATCTCCTGATAGCTAGCTGCATTGACCCTGCCCTTGATAAAACACAGTGAACCAACACCAGCAGCTGACATGGCACCCCAGACCATCACTGACCGTGGATATTTGATACTGGACTTCAGGCATTTGGGCATTTCCTTCTCCCCAGTCTTCCTCCAGGCTCTGGCACCTTGATTTCCGAATGACATGCAAAATTTGCTTTCATCCAAAAAAAGTACTTTGGACCACTGAGCAACAGTCCAATGCTGCTTCTCTGTAGCCCAGGTCAGGCGCTTCTGCCGCTGTTTCTGGTTCAAAAGTGGCTTGACCTGGGGAATGCGGCACCTGTAGCCCAGTCCACTGCTTCCATAGGTCCCCCAAGGTCTGGAATTGGCCCTTCTCTACAATCTTCCTCAGGGTCCGGTCACCACTTCTGGTTATGCAGCGTTTTCTGCCACACTTTTTCCTTCCCACAGATATCCCACTGAGGTGCCCTTGATACAGCACTCTGGGAACAGCCTATTCGCTCAGAGATTTCTTTCTGTGTCTTACCCTCTTGCTTGAGGGTGTCAATGATGGCCTTCTGGACAGCAGTCAGGTCGGCAGTCTTACCCATGATTGCGGTTTTGAATAATGAACCAGGCTGGGAGTTTTTAAAAAGCCTCAGGAATCTTTTGCAGGTGTTTAGAGTTAATTGGTTGATTCAGATGATTAGGTTAATAGCTCGTTTAGAGTACCTTTTCATGATATGCTAATTTTTTGAGATAGGAATTTTGGGTTTTCATGTGCTGTATGCCAAAATCATCAGTATTAAAACAATAAAAGACCTCATGAACGTAACGTATGAACATAAGTCGGGGAGCGTCAGTATGTATGTATGTATATGTGTGTGTGTGTGTGTATTATATATATATATATATATATATATATATATATATATATATATATACATATACACACACACACGCACACACAGACGCGCGCGCATGCAAGCAGACACACAGATTTTGACAAAATTAAAATAAACGCAGTGTATTAACTTTGGATTATCATCTCAGAAAGCAGGAATGCTAAATGGGATGCAAACAGGAATAGTAAAAGTAAGAATAATATTGTGACTATAAGTTCTATGAAAATCCAGCATTCTGTATGCATTAGTTCAATTTTTACAACGTAGAGTTTTGTTTGTCTGTTCTTTACCTGATTACTCCATCCATTGATGCAGTGCACAACATGCTGTCTGTAATAGGTACAATGCAGTCAACAGACTCTGCCTGGAGGAAAAACCTGTCACTTGGTGCTCCAAATTCATTCCAGTTGAAAATGTACAGCATGCCGTCGCTGGAGCCACACACCACTTTTCGGCCATGCTGTGTACATCAAACAACAATTTAGACAGCTAACATGCAAGTCAAAAATATCAAAAAACTTTGGAAAATATCTTTTGTAACCTGGATTTTTTGTTTGCTGGGACTATCGTAAGGTGAGGTACCACTGTACTATGTATCTATTACATGCGGTAAAATATGCTTCTTGAACATAGACAGTCTTACTCATTAATACAGTATTAATGCAGTAAAATGTAGTAATGATTGAGAAAAACGTATTTTTTTCCTGTGATATTTATAATGAAATTAATCCGTTCCAGAGCCCTTTTCATATCGCGGGGATTTCGTAAGTAGGGGTAGCATCTTACATGTTAAACGCCTAATTCATTCCAAGGCTCCAATCTTTGGACTGGATAAACCCCATAAACCCTTTAAAAATGATAAAAGTTCACCAATTTTATGTTAAATGTGTTAAAACTAAATTATTTATTCAACAATTTAAATTTTTATTAACATATTTATTAATGAAACCATTATTCAACATTTTTTATTAACACACACACACACACACACCTGTCTCTCTCTCTCTCACCCGCAAGATGTGGAATTCAAAGCGCATTCCCTGCTTGACAAACTCAACTGAAATTTGATTCCTTGAGGGATCGGAATTCCCGATGAGCTCAAATGTGCCCACATTTATTAAACATTTACTGAATTAAACAACTTAAAAAACTAAACTAAAAACTAAAGAGTTAAGCTTCCTTCTGTCTCTATCTGGGAGGCCAACGGGGTGATGTTGAGAGACAGCCAGTGAGAGAGCAACTCGCGCGTCATGAGAAATTTTGATTGGCACGTTTAAATTTCTTTTCGTTAGAGGGGGTTGTTTCGTATCTCGGGGACGGAAACTTAGGAAAATGTTTTTCGTAACCCGGGGACTTCGTACACAGGCGTCTTCGTAAGTTGGGGGCCAACTGTACATATAAAAACACTTTTAAATGCATTCCCCTTGAAACACACAGCACTGTAGTTTTCACAAATGCCCACTAGAGGAAGGTATTGCATTATTTGTGAGTCATGAGATTACTGAATTCAGGTATGAACTGCATTCAGTCTGAGCAGCTCAGCTACGCCCCTCAGCCGGAGCGGGTAGAAAACAGAGTTTCAAGTGAGAGTTAGAGAGCGTTACAAACCAAAGTGATGTGATGTGATGCGAATTAATCCTCTGGCGCAGAGGTGAGCGTGCTTGTTTATTGGGAGTAAATGAGAATAGTGAACTCAGTTGTGAGCCACCGAGCAGCTCAGCCACGCCCCTCAGCCGAGGCAGAGAGTAAACAGTTAGTTAGAGGCACAGTGCCAAAGTCCCCCAAAACACAGACCATAACAAAAAGGACATAAAAGAACAAGAAATGTAATAAATTGGATAAACAAAACAAAATGAGAAACATGCTACACCACAGTAAATAAAATCACACACACAAACATTCTAAACATTAACTTAGGTAATGTCCTGGAATAATAATTGAAAAAGACTTGAATAGTGGAGTGTTTTACAACAGTTCAGATGATTATTCCTCTTCAGGCACTTCTGAGGAAACTGTCATTTCTTCCGGAGAAAGTCTTATTTCTTCAGAAGAGACATCCAACGTCATTACCTTTTTCTGGTGCTTAGCCGGCGTTTGAGTGGCATCATAGAGCTTAACTGGTAATTAAAACACACTAAAAAAAGGCTCATTGACAACTTGTGCGCGAATGAGGAAAAAAGGGGTGTTACATCATCTCAACCAATCAGCAGGAAGGAGAACAGCCATTGGTAATTTGATTGATGTGACAGTTGCTCGGCAGTCCGCGAACATGCAAACTGTGAGTGCAAAGCAGCGATTGGTCAAGGGCCTACTGTATATAAGCTCGATCTACCATGTTGGCTAATGATTTCTGATGCTCTGCCTTGATGCACAGATTAATGGGTAATGCTTGAGGCATCTTAGAAGATAGGTAGTTAAAGTTCAATGAATTAAAATAGTTCTTGTTGCCTTGTTGGACAATAAGGCAGTTTCGCTCCAATATTTTCAATTACCACAGAACTGAAATTCGTTTGTACATTTGGTCATCATTGCTAATATGTGAGCTGGGCTTTATTAGTTGCCACAAATAGAAAAATAGAAGTCAACTCAGTACTGAATATTACCTGCGTGCAACATGATTTAACTGTTGAATTATCACCACTTCAAAATATCAGATCCAAATTGTTTTACTTGATGTACATCGTCAGGTGGTACACTACAGCTGTGTAAACTTTTAAAATCCTCAAGTGGTTGAAGGAGTAACATGCTTCCATAGACAGACAAAGGGTCAGAGTGAATCCCACAGTAGTACTTGAAAGTTTGTGAACCCTGAAGAATTTCATGCATTTCTGGATAACTATGACCTAAAACATTATCTGGCAGAAGTCCCAAAAGTAGAAAAAGGACACCCAGTTAAATAACCAAGAAAAAACATTTCACTGGGTTATTTATTTTTTTTTTTTGAGGAAAATTATCCTATATTACATATCTGTGAGCAGCGAGTAATTTGAAGATGAAATTAGACTTGGGTTTTTTCTATTGAAGTGTCAATACATGTTTGTTGAAGTGTATAATGCCATGAAAAAAGGAGATTCTGAAGAACTCAGGAAAAGGGCTGTTGCTGCTAATCAGGCTGGTAATGGTTTAAAAAAAAAATCTCAAAATCAATAACTTTACCTTTGTTTGTTTAACCTTTCTTTGGTATAACTACAGTTTGTGTACAAGTTAGAATGTCATGGTTTAAATAAGAAGTGCTGGTTGGAGAAAGGAAAGCTCTGAATTCTATCAGAACATCATCATCAGCCCATCTGTGAATCATGACAGTGGTTTCATAGTTTGGAGCTCTTTTGCTTCAGCCGGGCCAGGATGGCTTACCATTATTGATGGAACAGTTAATTATGAATTATGGCACAAATACCACAAAAATATCTGAACATCTGTCCATGAACTGAATCTCAAAACAAAGTGGGTTACACAGCAAGACAACAATCTTAAGCATGCAAGCAATTATACCAAAGAAAGGTTAAAAAGGAATAAAGTTAAAATTATTTTTTTTTAAATGGCCAAGTCAAAGTACTAGCCTTAATCCAATTGACATGTGGAGGCCTGGTGGTATAGGACGCTGGATTGCTGATCCTAAGATTGGGGGTTCGGGTCCCAAGGTTGTTAATGCCCCCCCCCCCAGTGCAGCTAACTGGGTTATCAAAGGCTGGCCGTGTGTGAGAGGCATGTAAAAGAACCATTTTTGACTTTCATAAAAAGGAGCTGCAAAGCTGTCAGCCTGTTTCAAAGGGACAGCTCTTGCTAAAGGGTTGTGTCAGGAAGAGCATCCGACGTAAAAACCTATGTCAAATCAAACATGCGAATCATTCGCTGTGGCGACCCCTAATAAAGGGGAAAATCGAAAGGTACTCTCTCTCTCTCTTATCTCATGTGAAAGAACCTGAAGTGAGCAGTTCTTGTGAGGAAACCAAACACCCCCCCCCCAGATTTGAAGCTATTCTGAATGGAGGAATGGACTAAAATTCCTCAAACCAATGTGCAGAATTGGTCAACAGTGACCAGAATTGTTTAGTTTCAGTTATTACTGCAAAGGATCAGAACACAAGATTCTGAAATCAAAGGTTTACATAAATTTGCCTCACATATATGTATTATTGGTTAATTTTCTACAATAAATCAATGACCAAGTAAAATATTTCAGTTTCATTTATTTATCTGGGTTCTCTTTATCTACTTTTAGGATCGGTCGAGGCCCCGGTTAACAACGACCGCCATCAGTGCCGTCAACCAACAGGGTGCTGATGGAAATTGGACTACTGTTGGTCGAAGACGTCGAAGAAGGAGAGGCGGGAGGCGTGTCCGTTGCCAGAGAGAGAAGAGGAAAGGCATGAGTCTAGGACTGAAAGTAGGGACTTTGAATATTGGAACTATGACAGGAAAAGGTAGAGAGCTGGCTGACATGATGCAGAGGAGGAAGGTGGACATACTGTGTGTTCAGGAGACCAGGTGGAAAGGTCGCAAGGCTAGAAGCATAGGAGCAGGGTTTAAGCTGTTTTATCACGGTGTGGATGGGAAGAGAAATGGAGTCGGAGTCATCTTGACTCGTTTGCCAGGAATGTTCTAGAAGTGAAAAGAGTGTCAGACAGAGTGATGAGTCTCAAGTTAGAAATTAAAGGTGTGATGGTCAATGTTGTTAGTGCTTATGCCCCACAGACAGGATGTGAGCGAGAAGAGAAGGAGAGATTCTGGAGGGAGTTAGATGAAGTGATGCAGAGTACCCCCAGAGGTGAAAGAGTGGTCATTGGGGCAGACTTCAATGGACATGTTGGTGCAGGAAACAGAGGGGACGAGGAAGTGATGGGTAGGTTTGGTATCCAGGACAGGAACGCAGAAGGACAGATGTTGGTAGATTTTGCAAAAAGGATGGAAATGGCTGTGGTGAATACTTTCTTCCACAAGAGAGAGGAGCATAGGGTGACCTATAAAAGTGGAGGTAGGAGCACACAGGTAGACTACATCTTGTGCAGGCGATGTAATTTAAAGGAAGTCAGTGACTGCAAAGTAGTAGCGGGTGAGAGTGTTGCCAAACAGCATAGGATGGTGGTGTGCAGGATGATGCTGATGGTGAGGAACGTGAAGAAGGCAAAGGCAGAGCAGAAGACAAAGTGGTGGAAGTTGAAAAAGGAAGAGTGTCGGGTTGTCTTCAAGGAGGAGTTGAAACAGGCTTTGGGTGGTCAGGAAGTGCTTCCAGATGACTGGACAACTACAGCGAATGTGATCAGGGAGACAGGTAGGAGAATACTTGGTGTGTCATCTGGAAGGAAAGTAGATAAGGAGACTTGGTGGTGGAATGAGGAAGTGCAGGAGTGTGTACAAAGGAAGAGATTAGCTCAGAAGAAGTGGGACATTGACAAAACCGAAGAGAGTAAACAGGAGTACAGGGAGACACAGCGTAAGGCAAAGGTAGCAGTGTCAAAGGCCAAACAGAGCGCGTTTGATGACTTGTATGCTCGGTTGGAAAGTAAGGAGGGAGAAAATGATTTATACAGGTTGGCACAGCAGAGAAATAGAGATGGGAAGGACGTGCAGCAAGTTAGATTGATAAAGGACAGAGAGGGAAATGTATTGACTGATGACAGAAGTGTGCTGGGAAGATGGAAAGAGTACTTTGAAGAGCTGATGAATGAGGAAAATGAGAGAGAAAAAAAGAGTAGAAGAGGTGACTGTTGAGGACCAGGAAGTAGCAAAGATTAGTAAGGGTGAAGTGAGGAGGGCATTGAAGAGGATGAAGAATGGAAAGGCAGTTGGTCCTGATGACATACCGGTGGAGGTATGGAAGTGTCTAGGAGAGGTAGTAGTAGATTTTCTGACAAGAACATTTAACAAGGATTAGAGAGTGAGAGGATGCCAGAGGAATGGAGGAGAAGTGTGCTGGTGCCCATTTTTAAGAACAAGGGAGACGTGCAGAGTTGTGGCAACTACAGAGGGATAAAGTTGATGAGCCATACGATGAAGTTATGGGAAAGAATAGTGGAAGCTAGACTAAGGGCAGAAGTCAGCATTTGTGAACAACAGTTTGGTTTCATGCCAAGAAAGAGCACCACAGATGCAGTGTTTGCCTTGAGGATGTTAATGGAGAAGTACAGAGAAGGTCAGACGGAGCTGCATTGTGCCTTTGTGGATCTGGAGAAAGCATATGACAGGGTGCCGAGAGAAGAACTGTGGTATTGCATGAGGAAGTCTGGAGTGGCAGAGAAGTATGTTAGAGTGGTGCAGGACATGTATATGAGATGTAAGACAGTGGTGAGGTGTGCTGTCGGTGTGACAGAAGAGTTCAAGGTGGAGGTGGGACTGCATCAAGGGTCAGCTCTCAGCCCCTTCTTGTTTGCTATGGTGATGGACAGGCTGACAGACGAGGTGAGACAAGATTCCCCATGGACTATGATGTTTGCAGATGACATTGTAATCTGTAGTGAGAGCAGAGAACAAGTGCAGGAAAATCTAGAGAGGTGGAGGTATGCCCTGGAATGGAGGGGAATGAAGATTAGCCTCAGTAAGACAGAATACATGTGCATGAATGCCAAGGACCAAAGAGGAATGGTGAGATTACAGGGAGCAGAGATAAGAAAGGTGGAGGATTTTAAGTACTTAGGCTCAACAATCCAGAGCAATGGAGAGTGTGGAAAAGAGGTGAAGAAGCGTGTGCAGGCAGGTTGGAATGGTTGGAGAAAAGTGTCCGGTGTGATGTGCGATAGGAGGGTATCGGCAAAAATGAAAGGAAAAGTGTACAAGACGGTCTTGAGGCCAGCGATGTTGTATGGTTTAGAAATAGTGGCCCTGGGGAAAAGAGGAGGCAGAGCTGGAGGTAGCAGACATGAGGAGTAACGAGGATGGATAGGATTAGGAATGAGCACGTCAGAGGGACAGCACATGTAAGACGTTTTGGAGACAAAGTCAGAGAGGCTAGATTGAGATGGTTTGGACATGTACAGAGGAGGGATAGTGAGTATATTGGTAATAGGATGCTGAGGCTGGAACTACCAGGCAAAAGGCCTAGAGGAAGACCAAAGAGACGATTCATGGATGTGGTAAAGGAGGACATGAAGGTCGTTGGTGTAAGAGAAGAAGATGCAAAGGATAGGGTGAGATGGAGGCAGATGATTCGCTGTGGCGACCCCTGAAGGGAAAAGCCGAAAGGAAAAGAAGAAGAAGGACTTATGTAAAAATATCTGATGTTTCAAGTCATATTTATGTAAAATGTATTAATTTCTTAAAGGTTCGCAAAGCACCATTGTGGACATGTATTATACACTACTGTCAAGTGATTTCTGAAGACTGCCAAAACTCGAAGGGTCATAGCGGGTAGATCATGTTAAATGACAACCTTAAGGGCTAGGACAGGGGTCGGCAACCCGCGGCTCCAGAGCCGCATGCGGCTCTTTCACCTTTCTGGTGCGGCTCCATGGCTTTTCAAAATAATGTTGTAGTTTACGGTGGCCGACGGCTGCACCACAAGCTGCTTATTTACTCACACGGCACACTCACATTTACTCCACCAATCACTGATCATCAAAAGAAAAGAAAAAAAATCTAGATTGGACATTACTGTTTCAATTCTGAAGTGGAGCCATCTTGGTGAGATCACCTTGCTTTAAGTGTTAAACAGTAATGTGATCTCACCAAGATGGCTCCACTTCAGAATTGAAACAGTAATGTCCAATCTAGGGTTTTTTCACCTGAATGATGTGGGTTCCCTTCCAATGCTCTTTTAGGGTGGAAAATTACATTGATGAAAATTAAGGGTCGGTGTGGGCGGATATTTATTTGTTATGGGCGGGGTGATTTTGTGTGTGTGTCCACAAGAACACACACAAAATAACCCCGCCCACACCAAAGAAATATAAAAGAGCCCTAAAAGAGCTCATGGCAAGCAGCAGCACATTGAGAGAGATTTTTTTCTGCCACCGGGGTTTGTAATCCAGGAACGGAAATCACAGCTGAAGTAAGAGACGTTGGATGAGATTTGTTTATACACAGCAATCTCCGAGTTAAATAACTGTCCTCACAGTGACAAAATAAATAACTAGGTGTGGTTCAGTCTCCACTCTGAGCATGGATCTGTCAGTGCAGCACGAAGCATTAATATAATTTAAAAGAATGTTGAGCAGACTCCTCCTTAAAATAACTTTTCATATACTTTTCTGTGTTGTTGTCATTTTTGTAAATTAAAACTATGACAAAACAACATTAATATAACAAATAAAGAAACGGAAGATCCCACGAAGGGCGTGATGGTGAGGTAGATACCCAACCCATTAACACATCTGGCTGTTCCCCGTCCCATGCTTTGTGGGATAGATATTCTTTATAAAAATACAAGAAGGACTCTGACACATTCATTCATTCATTTTCTGAACTGCTTAATCCTAATTAGGGTCGCGGGGAGGCTGGAGATTTTTTTTTTAAATCTAAATGTTTTTGTTGCAAGCAGAATTGCAATTTAATTGTCTCTGCAGTCGTTTAAATCAATGCAACACATTGTTGTTTTATATTAACATGAAAGAAAAAGGGAAAAAAAATATATGCAGCGTTATTTGATTTTAAATGTCAAAAAAGGATTTGTGGCTCCCAGTGTTTTCTTTAATGTAAAAAATGGGTCTAAATGGCTCTTTGAATGGTAAAGGTTGCCGACCCCTGGGCTAGGAGTTTGTGGTCAATGAGAAAACACTTGTAATTTTTTTTTTTTTCCATTGGGGCCATCTTAAATCACGAGGGCTGAGGTCATAGGAATAGATTGGCGATCCAACATCGCCATACTGAGATCAATAAATATTTCCTTCAGCACTTCCAATAATCTGTGTGTCATAGCTCCATCCAAAAAAAATAGAAAAAAACCCCCACTCGTCATGTTTTATTTTTTACTCCTAACAGGTAACCGATTATACAGGTTGACTTGATTATATAATAATAATTTTTGAAAAGCTTTGCTTTGGCTGTTCTGTTTAAACCTCAAATCACTAATCTAGCTGACCATGGTCCTCAATAGACTCTTGAAGATAAAAATAATTTTCCTCTCACCTTCATAATGGACAGAGAAGTAAGATCCCCTTCCAGGATTTCAGAAAGTAGCTCAAATCTTCTCCTTTTTAAATTGACTGTACCGATAGTTCCATCACCACTAAGGACAGCAACGTAAAAAATAAGGCAAACTCAACAGAGAGAGAGGCTAGAATTTAATAAATATTAAAACTATATCTCTCTCTCACACACTCACACACACACACGTTTCTTTGTCATTAGCACAGTACCTGGATGTAAGTAAAATCTTCTTCACTGGATCAGCAACGATGTCACTGATGTAGTCCTCATGATGTTTTAGGGACATTAATGAAGTGTTTTTTCTCATATCCCACACTTTTAATGTGCCATTGTCATCCCCAGTGGCAAGCACATTCTCATCAATTAATGCCAAGGCATTAATAGGCTCACTAAACAGAAACATTAGTCAGTCACGAATCAGGTAACAGGGGCCCTCAACCTGCCATCCAATTATTTTGTTTTTTAAAACGACCTGGGGCCGGTTGTTCAAAACACGGTTATTTTAGCCAACGGTTAACCCCTAACGGCTGGTTAAATTTTTAACCCGCTGTTAGCTAACCGACCATTAAATATGCGTTGTTCAAAGCATGGTTAGTTATGTCATTAATTAACGTTGCCGTCAAAGTTAACAGTGTGGTTAACATTACTGGTTAGCACTAAGGGGTCATTCAACATTTTCCTAAGCATACAAAACGTACGCTAGGGGCGAGGGGGTACGATGTTTGCGTATGCTTTTTAATATTATAAAAATATCGATCAACAATAATACATGTGCTCGTGAATTTTTTTTTTTGGTGCGTGTATGTCTGAAACTCTCAATGCACGATTCGCCAACCACCTGCAGGTGTTGCATATTTGCAAAGTCTGCAATGAATACTACTCAACCCGGTATCAGCTGCTGAAACATCAGAAGGCAGCTGATCAAGGGCGTAGGCTGGGGGGGTGCACATGCACCCCCCCACAGCAGGAGTTGAGTTCCGCTGGACAAGAAATTATGTGTACCCACAATCTTATAAATAAACTTAATGACTGTTATTGAAGAGAAAGTCGGAGATAAGTTCCGCATGACGAGAGTCAGGAAGTAAACCGAAAGTTAACATGTAACGGGCACTGCACATGTGCAAGCCCAAGCTGACCAATCAACAAACATAATATCAGTAAGCAATAATAGCTGAACACTGTCAATCAAACAAAGTGCGAGTGTGAGAATAAAGCACAGTTTCTTAGTACCGCCTCCGGTTCCTGCACATGTGTTAGAACACAAACATTGACGCACAGAGAATCATCTTCTTCTTTTCCTTTCAGCTTTTCCCTTCAGGGGTTGCCACAGCGAATCATCTGCCTCCATCTCACCCTATCCTTTGCATCTTCTTCTCTTACACCAACGACCTTCATGTCCTCCTTCACCACATCCATGAATCGTCTCTTTGGTCTTCCTCTAGGCCTTCTGCCTGGTAGTTCCAGCCTCCCATTGACGCACAGAGAATGAATGGATAAAATAAACATAAGCCATCCAGCCTATATCTGCAGCCGAATGGTCAGTACTTTTATAAAATATATTTTAATAACATATATAAAAAATATAATAAATAAAAATAATAATATAAAAAAAATAGTATGTCTGTGCTGTAAATATGTATTAATAATTGTTTGTGCCTTTGAATAGATAAATAACTTTAGCTCATTTTGTAAATGTATTTAGCACATGTACTAGTCCTTCTCAAAAAATTAGCATAATATGATAAAGTTCATTATTTTCTGTAATGTACTGATAAAAATTAAACTTTCATATATTTTAGATTCATTGCACACCAACTGAAATATTTCAGGTCTTTTATCGTTTTAATACTGATGATTTTGGCATACAGCTCATGAAACCCCAAAATTCCTATCTCAAAAAATTAACATATCATGAAAAGGTACTCTAAACGAGCTATTAACCTAATCATCTGAATCAACCAATTAACTCTAAACACCTGCAAAAGATTCCTGAGGCTTTTAAAAACTCCCAGCCTGGTTCATTATTCAAAACCGCAATCATGGGTAAGACTGCCGAACTGACTGCTGTCCAGAAGGCCATCGTTGACATCCTCAAGCAAGAGGGTAAGACACAGAAAGAAATCTCTGAGCGAATAGGCTGTTCCCAGAGTGCTATATCAATGCACCTCAGTGGGACGTCTGTGGGAAAGAAAAAGTGTGGCAGAAAATGCTGCACAACCAGAAGAGGCGAGCGGACCCTGAGGAAGATTGTGGAGAAGGGCCGATTCCAGACCTTGGGGGACCTGTGGAAGCAGTGGACTGGGCTACAGGTGCCGCATTCCCCCAGGTCAAGCCACTTTTGAACCAGAAACAGCGGCAGAAGCGCCTGACCTGGGCTACAGAGAAGCAGCACTGGACTGTTGCTCATTGGTCCAAAGTACTTTATTCGGATGAACGCAAATTATGCACGTCATTCGGAAATCAAGGTGCCAGAGTCTGGAGGAAGACTGGGGAGAAGGAAATGCCAAAATGCCTGAAGTCCAGTGTCAAGTGCCCACAGTCAGTGATGGTCTGGGGTGCCATGTCAGCTGCTGGTGTTGGTCCACTGTGTTTTATCAAGGGCAAGGTCAATGCAGCTAGCTATCAGGAGATTTTGGAGCACTTCATCTCCATAAAGCTTTTCAGCAGATGGAAGCATGAAGATTTCATTTTTCAGCACGACCTGGCACCTGCTTAAACCAAACCACTGGGAAATGGTTTACTGACCATGGTATTACTGTGCTCAATTGGCCTGCCAACTCTCCTGACCTGAACCCCATAGAGAATCTGTGGGATATTGTGAAGAGAAAGTTGAGACACCAGACCCAACACTGTGGATGAGCTTAAGGCTGCTATCGAAGCATCCTGGGCCTCCATAACACCTCAGCAGTGCCACAGGCTGATTGCCTCCATGCCATGCCGCATTGAAGCTGTCATTTCTGCAAAAGGATTCCCGACCAAGTATTGAGTGCATAACTGAACATAATTATTTAAAGGTTGACTTTTTTTTAAATTAAAAACACTTTTTTATTGGTCAGATGAAATATACTAATTTTTTGAGATAGGAATTTTGGGTTTTCATGAGATGTATGCCAAAATCATCAGTATTAAAACAACAAAAGACCTGAAATATTTCAGTTGGTGTGCAATGAATCTAAAATATATGAAAGTTTAATTTTTATCAGTACATTACAGAAAATAATGAACTTTATCACAATATGCTAATTTTTTGAGAAGGACTAGTACTTGCAGTAGTTTGAAATATATTTGACAATGTTTTTGGTTGAACTATAAGAATCCATCCTCAATTTGTCGCAGTCGGCCAAGAAATAAAGTCGGTACGCCTTCTCACCAAGGCATCCATCTCATAACATAACTATTCTCGATACCGTACTTTTGTCCAAGCCCACAGTGTCCCCAACCACCTGTAGAAAGCTCCCACTGGCATAAAAGCGAAGGGCCACCAACACTTGCAGTTCGACAGTCAGTGCATGGCTCCTATTCGTGGGACGCTGCAACTCACCTCCCAGCAGATTGCACAGGTACGCAATTGACCCTCTCGCAAACTGGTAGCGGATTCTTAATTCTTCGTCGGAAAAAGCAGCTGTGTAATAATCAAGCCCACGATACACTCTGTTCTTACGCTGGTGATGCAGCATCATGAATGCAGCGTTAGCCATGAACGCCATCTTGCCATTTAACCACACTGTTCAAAATTTAACAGCGGTCCTTAGGTGTGTTAACTTTAACGTCAAGTTAACACGCAGTTAAAGTTAACCAAATTTTGAACAACCAGCCCCTGGTATTTTACACCTACTACTACTAAAAATTCTGCTTCACAGAACAACATGGTGCCAAAAAAATAATTTAAACAATTTATTTGGTTTTATTTATATATATATATATATATATATATATATATATATATATATACACACACACACACATATACACACACACACACCTCGGTTTAACGGACTAATGGGGGACACACACACACCGGTCCTAGTAACCCATTGTCCGAAGTTTCCGATTCCATCACGAAAAACTTTTACTTAAGCACACTGTAATCTGCAAATATAAATACTGTACCTATACTCTGTAAATGTACACCATAAGATCAGGGGTCGGGAACCTTTTTGACTAAGAGAGCCAAAAAAAAAAAAAAAAAAAAAAAAAAAAAGACATTATAAAATCTAATTTCTGGGAGCCATATACTGTGTATATATCAGGGGCCTGGAACCTATGGCTCGCGAGCTAGCTGTGGCTCTTTTGATGACCGTGTCTGGCTCTCAGTGAAATAATATATTCGTTATTCTGTTCAGAAAGGCCACCTGATTTAACTATCATTTAAATAAAGATACAAAAAAAGCCATCAAGCAAAACAAAAACAGATGAATCTCGCTCATTTAAATCTATACATCTATTTTCAATGCCACGTCACTGTGGTGCAGCGGAGAGCCAATCCTTTCTGTTCGCCACTATGTGGGCAGGTCCAATACCTTCAAACTCTAATTTTATAGGATTATAACAACAGCCACAGGCATTTCCCTCGTTTTGATCGGCTCATTTCCACAAAGCCAAGCACAGCTGGCAAGCAAACACAAGTGGACAGACATGGAAAAACTATAACCCGCAGGCCAGCTGATTGCAAAAACTTGGGACGTGCTTCCTGTCACATAAACACTGCAGCGTGTGAGTCCAATAAAATAAGAGTTTCAATTTTGTATTTTGTATTTTCACACATCCTACAAGAGAAATGACTGCCGCTGCATGAAACCAATCCAAAGTGAGCAGACAACACGACACAACACACAAAGGGTGCCTGGAGAGCCTGGTGGGATTATGTGCCTTGCTAAAATGGCACATCATGAAGGTGGCGCAAGGGAAAGTGTAACTCCCTTCCTGACCACCACATAGAACACAGAACCTGATGGTTCTGGAATTGATCCAGTAACCATTCTGTCCCAAGCCACTTCTCTCACTATTTAGTGTACGGTCATTATAGGCGACTGTGACATTTTCAAATTAAAAATTAGTATATATACCTACAGCTTCTCCAAATACAGACACTCCCCGACTTACATTCATCCTTTTTACGTTTTTTTTTTTTTTTTAATTTTACGTTATTTTTTTCAAAACAAACAAAAAAAAAGGGTCAAATTTTGAGTACGAGACCTACCTATGTAGTATGCTGACATAATGACACTGTGTCCATTGTTTACAAACGACAGAGTGAACATGCCCTGCTGCTTCCCAGTTGCGCGTTACCCTGGTGTTAAGACGTTGTCTCTGTGATCTTTGTGTTTATACTGTTTTGCAGACTTTTGCGAACCTAAGCAAATATGGTTGGTCAGAAGCGTAAGTCTACTAGCATGGATGCAAGTTTTCTGGCATATGCCGGAATTTCTGGTTTTCCCCAAGACTGAATTAACTATCTGCTCGGATCGGCGCAATCTACCATGCATACTCAGTTAAGCAAAGAGAGTTGTAAAATGAATGAAAACCCGAATCCAGAAAAAAAAGAGAACTCTCCGCACTGCTGGTGATTCAGATCAGTGCAGGCTGAGTACTGAACAAGTGTATTCAACGGTGCCCTTGCTCACTTGAAAGACCGGAAGTCCGTATAACCCGCGCTGTCTCAAGCACAAGCAAGTGAACTACTTTTGGTGGAGCGCCTCACATATTGTAAGTAATAATTGGCTGTTTAAAGCTTCATGTAAAGTGACTCGACTCAGCTTCATGTAAAGTGACCATCCGTCGACCATCGGAACCATTCACAAGCAGAAAGATCACGTCATAGAGAATGTGTAAGGTTATATTTGATATTGTATTTGATGAGTGAATTTGATTAAAATGTATCTATTTGAAATTATTTTGCTTGAATTTAATTTATTTGAAATTCTTTGATATATTTGATATTTTACAATGTCATGTTTCTAATAATTGATTTAGGGCTGTTTTATGAGATACAGTAATGGTATTTATGGCTGTATAGTATAGTATGAACGTCAAACGTCACTGGAACATACAGTAACAACTTACATTTTTTTTGTTTGTTGTTTTTTAACTTGCGTTCGGCCGTCCGGAACCAAACAAAAACGTAAGTTGGGGAGCATCTGTACGCTTTCTACCTTCAACACACTCTTCTTTCTTGTCAGCACATCACCACAGGTGTCCTTCATCACCCTAGCTTGTGTTACACAACACAATTAACATTACGAGAATTGCTCTTGTTAAAATACAGTATTTGTTTGTAATTTTTTGTTGGTGAAATAAATTAAACTAATAAACAAAAATACCATTGAGGTTTTTTTTTTTTTTTTTTTTTTGGCTACGACACATGGAGGGCCGCCACACTGACTCTCAGAGCTCATGTTACCCCTGCTTATGATCCAAATACAGTCGGCCCCCAATTTACGAAGACCCTTTTGTACGAAATCCCCGGATTACGGAAAACATTTTCTTGAGTTACCGAAATACGAAACAACCCCCTCTTACGAAAAGAAATTCAAAATTCAAACGCGCCAATCAAAATTTCACAGGACCCGCGAGTTGCTCTCTCATTGGCTGTCTTTCAACATCCCGCCCTGCTGGCCTCCCAGATAGAGACAGAAGGAAGCTTCACTCTTTAGTTTTTAGTTTAGTTTTTTAAGTTGTTTTAATTCAGTAAATGTTTAATAAATGTGGGTGAATTTGAGCTTATCTGGCATTGAATTCATGTCTTGTGGGTGTGGCCCGCAGCGTGCGCGTGAGAGAGGGAGGGAGAGAGAGAGAGAGAGAGAGAGAGAGAGAGAGAGAGAGAGAGAGAGAGAGAGGGTTGTGTGTGTGTGTATGTGTGTTAATAAAAATGTTTAATAATGGTTTAATTAGTAAATATGTTAATAAAATGGTTTATGTTAATAAAATGGTTTAATAAATAATTTTCTTTTACTTTTAACACATATTTCATACAAAATTGGTGTACTTTTATCATTTTTAAAGGGTTTATGGGGTTTAACCGGTCCAAGGACTGGGGCCTTGGAACGAATTAGGCGTTTAACATGTAAGATGAGACCCCTACTTATGAAATCCCCGCTATACAAAAAAAGGGCTCTGGAATGGATTAATTTCGTAAATTGGGGGCCGACTGTATTCCATTTACCATTTTCACTCACTGATTAAGAACTACATTTCGATCACCTTTCTGTCTTGTTAGTTTGTTGATCTTTTTAAAGAGTTCATGTATCGTGTTACCACCAAGATTGTAAGTGTATTTGTGTGGACCAGGGGTGTCGGTGATGTACCCAAATGACGAATTACATTACACATGGGACCAATCAAAACAAAATCAGTTTTCCTATGTCTATATTCCCAGATTACCCTGACCTATACAGAGATCAAAATAAGAACAAATGTAAAATATAAATGTTTGATGGTTAAATGTTGAAAAATGTGACATGTCGCTATAAAAGTATGAATGACTGTGGTGGAAGCGAGGTGACACTGGAGCTTGAACCCTTGACCTTAATCAGATCAGCAATCCAGAGTCTGACCAACTACCCAATTACCCATGAAGACACAAAAGTGTTGTATTTTCACAGTTTGCTTCAGCAGTTTTGCTTCTTACAGATTCAGATAGTTTGTAATTTATGGACTCCTAACATAAAGCAATACCTGTGAGCTTTAGGAATGCGTTGAATAAGTTTACCAGCAGTAACATCCATGATATGCAAAGCCTTGTCTTTAGACACACTAAATAATTCTGGAAGAGAAATGAATACACAGAACAAATAATCAATACAGCATAATACATGAACATTTAGTAAGCTTGTTGCAAAAAATAAGAAAGGGCCTGACTTTCTCCATCAACTGAGAAGGCGATTTTTCTGCAAGACTTCAGGTGATGCCCAGATGACCATAGCTCTTGGTTCGACCCATCACCGCAAGAATACCTGTATCTACAATGGAGACAGTATTTAAGTGGCTGCAAAAGTTTTCATTAATTTTACGTTGTATAATTCGAACTAAAATTGATAAAGCTTCATTTATTTGGGGGCTTAATAAACTGCTGCTTATTAGTGCCGTTTTAAACATTTACTTTGCTGTTGGTAAAAAAAAATATCCAAATGAAGTCTGCAAGGGTTCTTTAAATAGTTTTCGCTTAAGAAAGACCTCACATTTAAAAGCTTCTCATAAGTAGACCCTCTGTTGCAGGGTTTAACATCGATTTAGAGTTTCAGAATAGATATTTACTATTGTCAAGCTAATCAAACATGTACTGTAGACTAGGAGGATGAAAAAAAAAAAAAAAAACGACCAAGGCTTCTCTATTTATGTACAGTAGTATTCGCGGACTGCCAAGCAACCGACACGTCACTCAAATTCAGCCAATGGCTGTCCTCCTTCCTGCTGATTGGTTGAGATGATGTAACGCCCCCTTTTCCTCATTCGTGCACAAGTTGTCAATGAGCTTCTTTGTGTGCTTTAATTACCAGTTAAGCTTTATGATACAACTCAAACGCTTTGCATCTTCTCTGGCTAAGCGATAGAAAACGGATGTCTCTTCTGAAGAAATAAAACTTTCTCCTGAAGAAACGACAGTTTCCTCTGAACTGTTGTATTCAAGTCTGTTTCATTTATTATTCCAGTACAGTATCAGTAGGCTGCAAAGCAGTCAGCGTGTTTCGGTCCCTTACTAAAGGGACATCCGACGTAAAAATCAGGAAGGGCATCCGACGTAAAAATCTATGCTAAATCAAACATGCGAATCATTCGCTGTGGCGACCCCTGATAAAGGGAAAAGGCCAAAAGGAAATCTCATTCCAGTACAGTATCCAAGTTAATGTTTGTGCGCGAGATTTTATGTTCTGCAGCATGTTCATCAAACGATACAAAAAGGATAAACTTTATAACGCTTCGTGTTCTTTTTACATTGAAGTTGGAGTGACGTCTCCAAGATGGCGCTGCCTAGAGGGCAAAGTCGTGGAGTTCTCAGTGTCAAATTGTTGTTTTATTTGTTGGTTCATGTTCTTCACTATGCTCGTCAATGACTCTACTAAAGCGATGAGATCGGAGTCTTCAGAAATTTAGCACCTCCCTATCCTGAGCGAATATGCTATGGTAGCTCAATGCTCGCCGCATCCTGGCTAAAACTAATCCCAGGCGAGGAGGGGCCAAATGAAGGTGGACGAGCTTCATGCTCAGATTGCAGCGCACAGGGATCTACAGGTCAGGTCAGGTATGAGGGCATGTGCCGGGACGGCACTTCACTGCGTCCACCAGCCGCCTCCACTTATCCGGCTGTCTCCTGGCGATCGACCAGGACTGCGCAGGGCCCATACCTCCCGACAGGGCAGCCCTCAGCTGCGACAACCATGTCGCACGCGGCCGTCCCTGCGATTGGCTCCAGCCCCTAGGATCCCGGATGGCCCCCTATCAAACTCCCACAAGCGCTCAGATAGGACGCGGAGCACCAAGATGCGGTCAACCTCTTCGTGTAAAACCGGATTGTTCAGGGCGCTGGTGCACTAGAAGCTGCTGTCGGATCCTGTCCAGTAGAATCCGTGCGAAGACCTTGCCCGGAATTAAAAGGAGAGAAACCCTCGGGAGCTGTTACATTCTCGGGCATCACCCTTCCCCTTCCAGATCGGGACAACGATGTCCCATTTCCAGTCAGTTGGGATGACACCAGTGCTCCACACGAAGAACACAAGAATGAACAGCCACCTGAGGACGGCCTCACCTCCCGCCTTAAGCATTTCCACATGGATACCACAAACTCCCACAGATTTGCCATCCGCCAAGCAGCACACCGCCATCCGAGTTCCCTCAAGAGTTGGCGGGTCGCAGTCTGGGGGGAGGGTCGGCAACAAGAGTTTCAGCATCCCCGACGGCCATGCTCCGGGTGAGAAGGTCAGCATGGTACAACTCCTCAAAGTACTCGGTCCAATGGGGCCCCATTTCAGATTCCTCGGTAAGGACACTACCGTCTGCAGCTTTCACCTTCTGGCATCACGATTTGGACCGAGAGGAACAGAGGCTCCGCAACGCCCTGTAAGCTGGGCGAGAGTCACTTTAATTCAAGTGGCCCTCGACCATCTCATAGAGATCATGGACCGCAGCCTCCTGATCTCTTTGCACCGCCTTGATGGCTTCGCGCTTCAGGTCCCTGGCCAGTTCAGCTCTGCCATCGTGTCGCGCCTGTCTCGCTCTCTCAATGACATCGATGGTCTCAGAGGATATCCTATCTAGCCGTTCCCGGTTGTCTGGGTGACCCCGGTATGCAGCCACGGGACACCTCCAAGATGCGGTCTCTGAAGCCAGCCCAGAGATCCTCCATGCCTGCACCCGTGTCCAGATCCTCCAGGGATTCTCCAAGCCTACTGCCGAACTCCAAAGCCACATCAGGATCCCCGAATCCGCTCACGTCAAGTCACATTTGACGAGCTGGGGCTTTCTCAGGGCGCCTGAATCGAATCTTCAGAGTCGCCACCAGAAGCCCGTGATCTCCTGAGAAGAGCTGGGCACTTCTGAAGACTAGCGACTACCTACGAGAACATGGTCGATCTCCTTCCTAGTGACGCCGTCGTTGGAGTACCAAGTCCAGCGTCGGGGATCCGATCTCTGGAAACATGAGCCAGCAATCCTTAAGCCCTGACATTTTGTTAAGTCAAGAAGCATTAAGGCGCTTTCATCGCGGCGTCCAGAGCCGTGAGGACCGGCACATGCTTCGTAGCCATCCCAGTTAGTGCCAGTGGTCGCATTGAAGTCCTCCAGTACGATCAGAGTGTCCCTTCCTGGAACCCCCGACACCACCGAGTTGAGCTGGTTGAAGAAGGTTTCCTTTGTGGATCGATCACTCACCCCGGTCAGAGTGTACACTGCGATGCTAAAGCACGTCCCCACTGTGTGAGTCACCCTCAGTCGCATAACACGCTTGTTGACCGGGACCACTTCCGATACCAAGGGAGCCAATCAATCAGCGACGGCCACTCCCCGAGTGTGCAGCTAGCAGTGAGCTACCATAGCATATTAGCTAGTTTATCCTTTTGGTATCGTTTGTTAAACATGCTACAGAACATAAAATCTCACGCACAAACTTTCTAAGAATTAACTTAGGTACTGTACTGGAAGAATAATTGAAAAAGACTTTAAAATGAGTGCTTTACAAAAGTATATGCTGTATAATGTTTATATTTTATCATTAAGAAAAACTTGTCAATTTTTACTAATTTTTATTGATCATTACTACATTAATACTGTGTTAATGAGTAAGACTGTCCATAAAATGTGTTTAAGAAGCATAATTTTGTGCATACAATAGATATAGTATTTTACTTCCAGTTGCTCATTTGCGCATGTAACATGATACATGAGGTTTTACATCTGAGAAAAGAACTCCGGATTATCTCAAGTCACGGGAGGGCCCGGAACCAACCCCCCGCGAATGTCGAGGGCCCACTGTATTGTCAACTGAATGATGGCAGTGATTGGACCATTCTGATATTTAAAAGTGGTGTTCACCTAATAAAAATACATAAATGCAGCCGTGAGAGGGGGGGGGGCACAATGCAGTGTCTCCTCCTCATGACGGTCCCAAGCCCGGATAAATGCAGAGGGTTGTGTCAGGAAGGGCATCCGTCATGAAACCAATGCCACATACAAAAATGCAAATCAAAATTAAGAATAACATACCGGATCGGTCGAGGCCCGGGTTAATAACGACCGTCATCAGTGCTGTTAACCAACAGGGTGGTGGTGGAAATTGGACTACTGTTGGTCGAAGGAGAGACGTGTCCATAGGTAAAGAGAGAGAAGAGGAAAGGCATGAGTCTAGGACTGAGGGTAGGGACTTTGAATGTTGGAACTAAGAAAGAAAAAGGTAGAGAAAGGCTGACATGATGCAGAGGAGGAAGGTGGGCATACTGTGTTTTCAGGAGACCAAGTGGAAAGGTAGCAAGGCTAGAAGCTTAGGAGCAGGGTTTAAGCTGTTTCATCATGGTGTTGATGGGAAGAGAAATGGAGTAGGAGTCATCTTGGAGAGGTTTGTCAGGAACGTTCTAGAAGTGAAAAAATGTGCAGGATGATGCTGATGGTGAGGAAGGTGAAGAAGGCAAAGGCAGAGCAGAAGACAAAGTGGTGGAAGTTGAAAAAGGAAGAGTGTCAGGTTGTCTTCAAGGAGGAGTTGAAACAGGCTTTGGGTGGTCAGGAAGTGCTTCCAGATGACTGGACAACTACAACTAATGTGATCAGGGAGACACGTAGGAGAGTATTTGGTGTGTCCTATGGAGGGAAAGTAGATAAGGAGACTTGGTGGTGGAATGAGGAAGTGCAGGTGTGTACAAAGGAAGAAGTTAGCTAAGAAGAAGTGGGACATTGAGAGGACCGAAGAGAATAAACAGGAGTACAGGGAGACTCAGGGTAAGGCGAAGGTAGCGGTGTCAAAGGCCAAACAGAAGACGTATGATGACTTATTTGCTAGGTTGGACAGTAAGGGCAGACAAAATGATTTATACAGGTTGGCACAGCAGGGAAATGGAGATGTGGAGAAGGACGTGAAGCAAGAGTGATTAAGGACAGAGTGAGAAACGTATTGACTGATGACAGATGTGTGCTGGGAAGATGGAAAGAGTACTTTGAAGAGCTGATGAATGAGGAAAATGAGAGAGAGCGAGAGTAGAAGAGGTGACTGTTGAGGACCAGGAAGTAGCAAAGATTAGTAAGGGTGAAGTAAGGAGGGAATTGAAGAGGATGAAGAGTGGAAAGGCAGTTGGTCCTGATGACATACCGGTGGAGATATGGAAGTGTCTAGGAGAGGTAGCTTTAGATTTTCTGACAAGAACATTTATCAAGGTCTTAGAGAGTGAGAGGATGTCGAAGGAATGGAGGAGAAGTGTGCTGGTGCCCATTTTTCAGAACAAGGGAACATGCAGAGTTGTGGCAACTACAGAGGGATAAAGTTGATGAGCCATACGATGAAGTTATGGGAAAGAATAGTGGAAGCTAGACGAAGGGCAGAGGTCAGCATTTGTGAACAACAGTTTGGTTTCATGCCAAGAAAGAGCACCACAGATGCAGTGTTTGCTTTGAGGATGTTAATAGAGAAGTACAGAGAAGGTCAGAAGGAGCTACATTGTGCCTTTGTGGCTCTGGAGAAAGCATATGACAGGGTGCCGAGAGAGGAACTGTGGTATTGCATGAGGAAGTCTGGAGTGACAGAGAAGTATGTTAGAGTGGTGCAGTACATGTATGAGAGATGTAAGACAGTGGTGAGGTGTGCTGTAGGTGTGACAGAAGAGTTCAAGGTGGAGGTGAGAGTGCGTCAAGGGTCAGCTCTCAGCCCCTTCTTGTTTGCTATGATGATGGACAGGCTGACAAACGAGGTTAGACAAGATTCCCCATGGACTATGATGTTTGCAGATGACATTGTGATCTGTAGTGAGAGCAGAGAACAAGTGCAGGAAAATCTAGAGAGGTGGAGGTATGCCCTGGACAGAAGAGGAATGAAGACAAGACCCCAAGAGGAACGGTGAGGTTAAAGGGAGCAGAAATAAGGAAGGTGGAGGATTTTAAGTACTTAGGCTCAACAACCCAGAGCAATGGAGAGTGTGGAAAAGAGGTGAAGAAGCGTGTGCAGGTTGGTTGGAATGGTTGGAGAAAAGTGTCCGGTGTGATAGGAAGGTATCGGCAAGAGTGAAAGGAAAAGTGCACAAGACAGTGTTGAGGCCAGTGATGTTGTATGGTTTAGAAACAGTGGCACTGGGGAAAAGACAGGAGGCAGAGCTGGAGGTAGCAGAGATGAAAATGTTGAGGTTCTCTTTGGGAGTAACGAGGATGGATAGGATCAGGAATGAGTTCATCAGCGGGACAGAACATGTAAGAAGTTTTGGAGACAAAGTCAGGGAGGATAGATTGAGATGATACAGTAGGAATAGTGAATATATTGGTAGTAGGATGCTGAGGTTGGAACTAACAGGCAGAAGGCCTAGAGGAAGACCAAAGAAAAGATTTATGGAAGTGGTGAAGGAGGACATGAAGGTAGTTGGTGTAAGAGAAGAAGATGCAGAGGATAGGGTGAGATGGAGGCAGATGATTCGCTGTGGCGACCCCTGAAGCGAACAGCCAAAAGAAGATGACCTCAGAAAATACATGAACATGCATGCTTGATTTTACTAGTATTGTAGAATTAGAGGTCAGAACGTCCCATAGTGTCCGGCATGCAGCAGGACCATCTCCCTTCAGGAGTCTGCTACGCACTGGCGGCAACATGTCATATTCAGTCCGTAGCGGACTCCTGAAGGGAGTCCGCTACGGACTGAATGACATGTTGCCGCCAGTGCAGAGCTTGCTCATGATTGGCAGCAGGCAGGTGTGGCTGCATCTGCCCGCACAGCGAGGTGAGGACTTTTGAACAAAGACCTGGTATCAAGAAGGGCAGCAAAGAAGCCACTTCTCTCCATGAAAAACATCAAGGACAGGCAGAAATGCTGCAGGAAGTATATGAGTGGTAAGCAGAAGACTGGAGCAAAGTTATTTTCTCTGATGAAACCCCCTTTGGAACATTTGAGATATCTGGAAAAGCGTCTGTAAGGAGAAGAAAAGGTGAACGTTACCATGAATTTTGTGTCATGCCAACAGTGAAGCATCCTGAGACCATCCATGTTTGGGGTTGCTTCTCATACAAGGGGGTGGGCTCACTCACAATCCTGCCCCAAAACACCGACATGAATAAAAAATGGTATCAAAACACCCTCCAAGAGCAACTCCTCTCAACGATCTAGGAGCACTTTGGTGAGGATTTGTGCATGTTTCAGCATGATGGAGCACCGTGTCATAAGGTAAAAGTAATCACAAAGTGGCTCAAATATTATGATATTGATGTTTTGGATCCATGTCGAGGAAACTCCCCAGATCTTAATCGAATCGAGAACCTGTGGTCCGTCCTCAAAAAAACGGATCAACAAGCAGAAGACCACAGATTGTGAGCAACTTTGAGCCCTGATAAGGCAAGAATGGGCCACAATAAGTCAGGACGTAGTCCAGAATCTTATTTCCAGCATGCCAAAGTGAACTACTGAAGTTTTGAAGAAGAGTCAACACTGTCAATATTGACTCTCAGCAAAAAATACATATACAGTGATCCCTGGCTATTTCACGGTTCAATTCATGTGGCTTCAGTGCATCGCTTTTGTTTTTTTTGAATATTCAATATTCATCCAATTAAAAAAATAAGGAAATTAAGGAAGAATAGGGGGAAAAGTTCAGGAAAATGCCACAAAACAAGGCCAATTATGCAGAACCCCCCCCCAAACAAACAAACAAAAAAAAAAAAACACAAACGCCCCCCCAATCAAAACTACTCACACGTTTATTTGAGGTGCGTATGTGTGCGTGTGCGTCTGTGTGCGCGTGTATTTACATTTTATTTACAGAAGGCCCTTGACATTCGCGGGGGTACGGTTCCGAGCCCTCCCGCGAATCGAGATAATCCACGAGCTCTGTACAAGGAAGTAAAACCCCATGTATGACGTCACATGCGCGAATGAGCAGCCGGCAGTAAAATACTATGTATCTATTACATGTGCTAAAATATGCTTCTTAAACACATTCCACAGACAGTTTTACTCATTAATACAGTATTAATGTCGTAAAATATAGTAATGATTTAGAAAAACTTTTTAATTTTGTACTGTGATATTTTGTAATAAAATATATAAAGATTATACAGCATATACTGTTGTGAAGCACTTGTTTTAAAGTCTTTTTCAATTATTATTCCAGTACAGTACCTCAGTGAATTCTGAGAATGTTTGTGCGTGAGATTTTATGTTCTGTAGCATGTTTAACAAATGATACCAAAAGGATAACTTTATTATGCTTCATGTCCTTTTACATTCAACGTGGAGTGACGTTTTGGAGTGACGTGTCCAACATGACGCTGCCTAGGGGGCAACCTCGTGGAGTTCTCAGAATCAAATTGTTTCTTTGTTCGTTTTAATTTGTTATATTTGTTTGTTCATGGTTTGCATTGGGATCTACAGGACTGTGTTTCTGTGAAACATGGCTCGAGGAGAGTACACTTGAGAAGGCGATTATACCAGCCAGCTACACGGCCTTCATCCCCTGCTATTCCAAGCGCTGGAGTCGTCGTTCGGTCCCTTCCCGCCTCGGCTTCTTTGTTAGCCGGGATGCGGCTAGCAGAGCTAGTATGCTATGGAGCCACATCCCAGCGAACAAGCCAAGTTGAGCGTGCTTAGGAATTTGGCGGTCACTGGGGTGGGGGTGGGGGATTTCAGTCCCAATTAACCGGGGAAAGTGATGGATCCCCGTATTTGCCAATATAATTCCCCAAAACATGTATTGGGGTGCTCACAAAAACAGTCGTCGACTTACAACTGCTTTTGGTTCCGGCAGACCAGTCGTAAATCGATCTGGTCGTATGTCGACTTTCTATCCAAATACACTCATGCCAAAAAAAAACAAAAAAAAAGACAGATGAATAAATCTCACGTATTTAAATCTATAGATCTAGTTTCAATTCCACGTCACTGTGACGCGCAACGGAGAGCCAATCCTTTCTGCACTCCACTGTGTTGGCAGGTCCGATAGCTTCAAACTCCAATTTTATAGGATTATAATAACAGCCACAGGCTGCGAGTGTTGTTTTTGAGTAAAGAGATAAATTTCCCTCGTTTTGATCAGCTCATTTCCACGAAGCCAAGCACAGCTGGCAAGCAAACACAAATGGACAGACATGGAAAAACTTTCATTTCATTTCACAGTGAAGCTGCATCATCTCCTGCTTGGCCTTTTAAGATGTTGGCACTGCCGGCAGCACAAACAACTGTCGTACGCAACAATCGCACTGCACTGCCATGAATCATGCTTCACCACTTTTGTGGTCGTAAAGTCCATCAGATGTAACTCGCATAGGTCGTAAGTCGGCGACTCACTGTATATCTTATTTATTTGTTTAATAATGATATAATAAGAATAACTCCATACCATGGTTTATCAAGCTAATTATAATTTAACTCCATTCATCATATATACATTCTAGTAGTAATACCAATAATGTAATTAAAATAAATAAAAATAGTAATAAGTGAGGCAGTCCGTTTCTTTTTCTATGAAAGACAATGCAGATATCATGTCAGCCGCACACGGCACAGTATTCGACCAGTCTAAAGAGCTTTAAGACAAAAAAAAAAAAAAAAAAAAAGAAAGAAATGAAACCCCCCCTCATGAATATGTCATAATAAATATCAAAATTTCATCTCATCTTTGTTTGTGGTGGCATGAAGTTTGATAGTCCTAGCCCCTCTAATTTTTTTTTTTTAAGGCAGTCATGTCTGAATACAGTGAGCAAAGTATTTAATCTGTGGCATTTATTTTTCTCGTTTCTAGTTACAAAGATTCGTTGTGACAGTCTGCTTTCAAGTTTAACACTCACTGTTCTTTCTATTCTGGAATAAAACAATTCTAATTCCTGAACTTTTATCAATCTTTGCTCTTCCTTCTGTTATAAAACTTTCAGCATTACAGTTAATATAAAATCCTGCCATCCCGATACAGGGATCCCTCACTTTCCGTGGTTAAGATCCCCACGCGACCATTGAAATCCGCGAAGTAGGACCATCCGGCCTCCCCACATCCCGATTGACATATACGTACATGTATGTGTATATAATATCAATAAATACATAGTCAATGCTATAAATGCTTATAATAATTAATCATTTAAAAAAAAAAATCACATAAGATCTAAATAAAATATAAATACAGACGCTCCCCAACTTACCAACATTCGAAGATACGAACTGGGCTGTCCGAGGTCGAAATTAAAATCAAATTGAAGTCTGTCTTCCTTTCGGCTTTTTCCCTTTTACTCGGGAGTCGCCACAGCGAATCATTTTGATTCGCACGTTTAATTTGGCAGAGATTTTTACGTCGGATGCCCTTCCTGTCACAACCCTTTTAGCAAGGGACAGAAACACGCTGACGACTTTGCAGCCTACTCTTACTTAAAGTCAGCAATGGTTCTTTTACATGCCTCTCACCATAGACAGTGAGAGACATGGCCCGCCTTTGATAACCCAGTTAGCCGCACTGGGGGGACAGTGACAACCTTGTGGAGAGTGGGACTCGAACCCCCCAACCTTTGGATCAGCGATCCAGCGCCCTATACCACTAGACCACCAGAACAAGTAGAAATAGAAATGGAATAAAATCTATAGTAAGATAGATCAAGTATGAAATCTGATGAAACATTATCCTGAGGTACACTTAATACTAGGCTCCAGCAGAAGAGCATGGCGGACACGTGCTTTACACCGGAGGTCCGGGAAGAGAAGCAGAACCTATACTTTTCTGGACACCTGCCAAAAGTTTCAAAGAAACAAATTGACTTGAGTATTATAATGAACTGGATAAGAGTGAAACGCTCCGTAATCTGATCAAGATCCACTGTGCTGTGCTTGAATGGAACCAGGAGTTTAAACATAATGATATTGATGATGTACAGATGGAGAGAGAGAGATCATATACAGTACAAACTCGTATAGATTACTTATACAAGATTTAAACACAAGTTCCCCGCTATTGTTATGATACATCTCTAGGACAAACAAATTCATCTAAAGAACTGCCGTCCTGATCCCAACTCGTTAGTAAGCTGGGGAGCGTCTGTCCACACACATACAGATGGAATTGCATGAGAAGATGACGACATACATATGTACACATGCACACATGCGTGGGAGCACACACAGATGCAACAATGTATCCAATTTTGATGTAAGATTCTGGTTGTTTTTTTTGTTTGTTTGTTTTGTGTTTGTTTAGGTTTTTGTTTTTTTGAATAATTGGCCATGTTTTTGTGACATTTTCCATAACTTTCCCCCTATTTTTCCTTAATTTCCTAATTTTTAAATTCAATTAATATTTATTATTATTATTTTTGTAAACCACGATGCACTGAAGTCACATTACTTGAAGCGCGAAGTAGCGAGGGATCCCTGTATCTTGAGGATGTAGGCAGCATTAAAAATATCTATATTCAAATTATGCAATTCTGTACTGTGAACCACATATGAAAAAAGGCACGTGGAAAGAAGAAACATTTACAGGTAGTAAACATCTACAGGTACAGACTACCACAATACAGATGGACGATTTCTACCGCAAAACAGGGAGACCACGTCGCAAAAAAGTAAATATTTTCTTGAAGAACAACATATGGTAGCACTTGGGGTCCCAATACCACAAGCTAAAGCCAGAATGTAAACAACACAACAAGTGGGCAGTAATTAAGGTGTTTGTGTCAGCTAACTGGAACCCAACACAGTAGCAGAAAAAGACTACCATGTCTGTCTTCCTTTCAGCTTTTTCCCTTTTATTCGGGAGTCGCCACAGCGAATCATCTGATTCGCACATTTGATTTGGCAGAGGTTTTTGCGTCGGATGCCCTTCCTGTCACAACCCTTTTTAGCAAGGGACAGAAACACGCTGACGACTTTCCAGCATACTCTTTACGAAAGTCAGCAATGGTTCTTTTACATGCCTCACACCATAGACAGTGAGAGACATGGCCCGCCTTTGATAACACAGTTAGCTGCACGGGGACCATTGACAACCTTGTGGAGAGTGTGGGACTCGAACCCCCAACCTTTGGATCAGAGATCCAGCGCCCTATACCACTAGACCACCACTACCCCTCGGAAAAAGACTACCATGAACAACATAAAAAAAAAAAAAACCCTACAAAATATTCTCAGTGGATTCCCACTGATCTCAAGAATGAATATTTTGGTCAGAAAAAGTCAGAAATTACAAGGTGATTTCCTACTTCTTTCATCATCGAGTAATTTCATTTTTCTTTCTTCTCATAACATGGGAAAAAAGAATGCATGACATAAAATAAAAATACTCTACCTATTTTAATGTTTGTGGTGTTTCACAAAGGCAAAATTTTTAACTATAAAAACAAAAAAAATTCGCTTCATATCTGATGAAATCTAGGAAATTGCACTTGCGCGCTAAAATATATTGAGAAGTGGCTTCAGATATAGCAGAAATAGCACAAGTCAGATATCACTATGTATGATGTAAAAGGTACACACAAATATAAGTCTCCATCAACATCTCCAGCAGCAAGGATGTGTTCTTTCGGATGAAAAGCAAGTGTGTTAATGATGGCCTCTTGCTTGATGTCTTCTGGAGTCTCTCTAATCTTCTGTGCTTGAGCATTGGAAACTTCTTCCTAACATGGTACAGAAGACAAATGAATAAACAAATATTTTTATATTTATTAAAACTATGAAAATGAGCAGGGCATACTGCCAGTTGTTTTTAATAGGAATAACTGTAAAAAGATAGCCTACTACAGACAAAACTCAGTCCAAAGCTCAATACAAAGACATTTTAAGATTGTTAACATTACATGTCAACTCACCACACCTAACTTATAAAACCTATTTTATATTTACATGACCATTTATATTTTTAGTATATTTTAATATATTGTTTTGGAAGCAAGGGCATGATCAAGTAGGCAGTACGGTTTATGTAAGATACAGCATGTTGGTGTACGTTGTAGTACGGTGAACACATAGAAAAATTGAGTTATGCTAGAGTACGGCTCAGTCGTTCCACATACTCTGACCTTAACATGTAGAGAAGTTGCCATAAGTCATAGGTAAGTTAGGCTGCACGACAAAGTCCTGTTGCTGTCCAGGTGCTGAAACAGTTAGCTGTGTGCCTGGGGCAAAGCAAGCATAGCCCAGCAGATGCTGGAGGAGGCTTTGGTCTTTGAGATGACATTGATTTGCCAGAGATAGACAGAAGGTATGCTGTTTCTCTTCCCCTCTTTACGTTCACGACATGGAGTGCAATTCTCAATACTTATATAAACATGACAAAGTACGCATTTAGAGTCCCATCAAGCTCCGGATCCACATACAGTGGAGCCTTGGAATCCGAACGCTTTAGAGACCGAACAAATGGGAATCCGAACAAAAAAAGTTGTGACTATTCACGTCCCGGAACCCGAATAAAAACCGGCAGTTGAACTCGAGAAACGCGCAAGGAAAAAACGAGACCGGGCGGGAGGAAAAGTGCTCGACTTCCGGACGTTGTTGATACAGTACTATGTACGTTCTGGGGAAGTCTGGAAGTTGTTGATACTATGTACGGTCTGTTTGGGCTTTTACACCCAGGCCAAGTGGCTCATCAGGCTGGTGTTTTATGTATCACTATAATACAGTGGTTCTCAAATAGTGGGGCGCACCGGGGGAGGGCACGTGTGACCCCAGGGAACATGCTTTTATTTTGCTGCATTAGAATAAAGTGTAAGTATACATCCAGCAGGTGGCAGTGGCTTCCTCACTGTCAAAGTGTGCCCAGAAATAAAAGAAGTGAAGTTAATAAACCCACCATGGAAATTTTTAACAGGGACGGAAAGCGAGGCGGAGAGAGACTGAGAGGGTGAAAGATACGAAAGTCTCCCGAAAGTTAAGTCGAGGAGGTATGATGAAGTGGATGTAGCACTCAGATTCACTGTGCTGCGGTGAGAAAGGAGGAAAGTCCACTGTGTTTACTGTGTCTGAAAACATTGGCAGCGGACAGCATGAAGCCAAATAAATTCAGGCGTCACTTAAATACACCACACCCCGATCACGTGATGATCTGCATGAGTTTTTTCAGTGAAAACGTGCCGAATATTGCCAACAACCATCCTGCTTTGTGAATGCTACTCCAGCAAACCGGCGAGCTCTGTTGGCATCAGATAAGGTGGAGTACCAGACTCCTCAGGGCAGAAAACCCCACAGCACAGCAGAGGAACTGATCCTACCTGCAGCACACACGGTCTCGGTCATGCTGGATGACATCACTGCTGCGGAAATAAGTGCTTGTCCCAGTTCAGCATTGAGCAGGAGCGAAGAGTTCAGTATCATGCTTTAAACCTTGCTTTGAAAAGCTGTGCACTGCAAATTGTACCATTAATCTGGACTTAATCATTTTGACAAAAAAAATTAAATAAATAAATAAACAAAAATAATACAAATTGTTTTATTTCTATTTGTTTTGTAAGTTAAAGTGTTTTATATATTGTGCTCCTGAGTTAATGTTGCTGATCAATTTGAATTTAGTATTTATTGATTTTATTTTTCAGGATCAAATGGTTCACATTGTTTACAGTTTGAATAAGGATACTTTTTTTAATTTCAGGCAAATTGATGCACTTTAAAGCTTTTTGTTGAAAGACTAAAAAATTGTTGACCAAGTTATTCTTAGTTGGACGTTGATCCATAGGTCTTCCTTTTTTAATTCCATAATGTTAATATGAATACAGTGTTAAGCAGAGGATTACTTATGACAATTTATAAGGAGGGCATGAAATGTTTTCCTCTTCCGGGGGGAGGGGTGGGGGCAGAAAATAATTGAGAAGCACTGCCCTAATAAAGCTGTCCTGGAGAAGTCTAGAAGTTGTTGATACAGTACTAAAGCTAAAGCTAGCAGTAAGCTATCTAATCATTAACGGCATATACCACCTCCAGCGACAAATACGATTTAGAGTACCGGACAGAAAACCCACAGATTGGCTTATAGGCATAACCGCATAAACGAAGCTGAAGAGGATGCATGTATGCATGTATGTAAGCTAAGCTACGCTAAGCGCTAAAGCTAAGCTAAAGGGCGAGTAACGCTGTAAACCCCTTTAACTATGTGATCATGAGCCACTCCCGTAAGGTATTGAAAAGGCAGAAACAAGCCACGTTAGAAATATTCTTCAAGAAAAGTAGGAACATCCTGAAGAAGAGTCATCCATGTAAAGCGGTAGCAAGAGAAAGAAACACCTTTGGCTGATTTACCTGAATGGAACAGAATCCGCTTCCCTCCATCCCTCTCTGTTATGAAAGGGAAACCTCTGCCGCTCCAACATTTACGTATGCCAACTGCTCATCACCACAAAGGTTAAAATTATTATCTTTGTTGTTCTGTCCTTGTCCCTACTAGCTCTCAGCTCCACCAGTTCCTGCTTTAATTTGATTTCCGTGTTTCTCCGCATTCACAGGGAAGGCACTAGATTAAAAACAGGTGTGTTTTACTGAAAACGGGTGCATTAAAAAAAAAAAAAAAAAACGTGTGCGCTTTATTGTTCATAGGGAAGGCATGAAAGCACTAGTCTGTCTGTCTTCCTTTCGGCTTTTTCCCTTTTTACTCAGGAGTCACCACAGCGAATCATCTGATTTGCACGTTTGATTTGGCAGCGGTTTTTACGTCGGATGCCCTTCCCGTCACAACCCTTTTAGCAAGGGACAGAAACACGCTGACAACTTTGCAGCCTACTCTTTACGAAAGTCAGCAATGGTTCTTTTTCATGGCTCTCACCATAGACAGCGAGAGACATGGCCCACCTTTGATAACCCAGTTAGCTCCACTGGGGGGGGGGGGGGGGGGGGGGGACAGTGACAACCCTGTGGAGAGTGGGACTCGAATCCCCAACCTTTGGATCAGCGATCCAGCGCCCTATACCACTAGACCACCACTGCCCCACGAAGGCATGAAAGCACTAGAAACATGGAAATCAAACTAAAGTGGGATCTAATAAAGCACGGAGTTGAGAGCCAGCAACATTATGGGGAAATGGGACAATCTTCTAACACCAGGAATGGTGCTGCTACTTTATAGCCGGCTTTTATTAAATGCAGTTAGATGTGTGTGTTTAGCACTCCACCGGCTTAAGAGATACACCCCTCTCCAACGCACAACTCTTGAGAGAGACCATAACACACTAAAATTAAAAACACAGAAAAGTTAAAGAGTCTCTCACAACACAGACCACAACAGTGTACTGTATTCAATAATTTTTTCACTTAATTTGAGGACCTATGGTATGAGTTACGGTACCTTAACTTCTGTTCAAAAGACGACAGAACGGATTAAGATCATTTACATTAATTGTAATGCATACTCTTCATTAAGTACCGGGTACTTTTTCGCCTACCGACGGTTATATTTTATAATAGTTAATAATAATATAATAAGTTTTACTAAAAACATTTTCACGGCTTTGTTAAGCTATGTACTTTACAACACTATCACTTGTTTTGATAATTTCTCAATCGGTTCACTTCCGATATCCCATAATGCACTATGCTACCTCATTCAAAAGCGCGGCGCTTTTTATATACGTGCCTCCATTTACCTGTGCTCCCGTGTAGATTTAGATTGTGACGGGTCGTACAAACCCGGGTAAAATATAGTCCTAACTGATGCGAGTCGTACCGCAAGCATGGCGCCGAAGCGGAGTAGATCTAAACAACCAATATTAAATACGTTGTGGAAGTGACTCAAGACCGATGATTCCACTGTTTCAGAAACATCCGGATCTCATAAAATAGGTAAAAAAGTTTTATGTCATGTCGGAACACAAATTATTTCTTGATTGCATTGAGCGATAATAGTGAAAACTAGCCCCCAACTAAACTAGCCTAATCTTATTCTAAAGGCCTAATCTTATGCATCCTAAAATGACATTACATAAGCAGTTTTGACAGATTAGGGTAGCAGTTTGTTTCACAAATGTTTTATATTAGTAAGGTAACCGTTAGATTTTTCAAAGAAGAAGTTTTATGCACTTTCCTTTAAGAAATACGTCTACTATTCTTGTAACAAATACTATTTTTTTATAATATAAACCTTGAGTTTTATTTGCTTCTAGCTTGTCTGATTTTCTCATAAATATGGGCCCAGAATACACCACAGAGCACATGAATTTTAAAAGTTTTTCCAGGGGTGGCCTCCCAGACCCCCCTGCAGGAGGGGACACCCCAATCCCCATGCTTGCCTCAATTTCCACCCCCTACTTATCAATATCCTCCTTCTACTCTAAAACTTAATGAATACCCTGGTAATGGGAAAAGCGGATTGGGAATCCGAACAATTCGGAATCCGAGCAGCCGTCTGGAACAGATTAAGTTCGACTGCCGAGGCTCCACTGTACTTGTGTCAGCAGGTTTTGCCCTACCATCATAAACATCACACTGCTTATAGATGAAAGCTTGCAATACTGTGTGAAAATGAAAGTAATCTTATAGTATTAAAGTAATCTTACTGCTGTGCAGTAAAGTTCAGCAGCAGAAATCATATGAACCTGGTGAAAGAGAAAAAAATAATGAGCTATTAGATTTGAAAATGTGTTTTACAGTCAGCCCCCAACCAATGAAATTAATCCGCTCCAGAGCCCTTTTCGTAACACGGGGATTTTGTAAGTAGGGGTCACATCTTACATGTTAAACGCCCAATTCGTTCCAAGGCTCCAGTCTTTGGACTGGATAAACCTCATAAACCCTTTAAAAATGATAAAAGTACACCAATTTTGTATGAAATGTGTTAAAAGTAAAAGAAAATTATTTATTAAGCCATTTAAATATTTTATTAACATATTAAACCATTTTATTAACATAATTATTAATTAAACCATATTTAAACATTTTTTATTAACACACACACCCCTTTCTCGCGCGCTCTCTCTCTCGTGCGCGTGCGCTGCGGGCCACGCCCACAAGATATGGAATTCAAAGCACATTCCCTGCTTGACAAACTCAACTTTGATTCCTTGAGGGATCTGAATTCCAGAGAAGCTCAAATGCGCCCACATTTATTAAACATTTACTGAATTAAACAACTTAAAAAACTACACTAAAAACTAAAGAGTGAAGCTTCCTTCTGTCTCTACAGTATATATTACTATTATAATACTTCATAGATTTAGATCCACATGTTTGGGCTTAATATATAATGAAGACAAAATGATTTAAAAAAATGTGAGTCATAATTACCTTTGCCATGATTAATACTTTGGTGTCCTCACACAGCTTACCATGGGCGATATTCGAGGCTTTCCTGGATATAATACGCTCGCGAAGTGCCGAACCCATCCAGACAAAAAATACTGATACGCTTCCCAGATTTAACTTTAACAGTCTTCAATACATCTTCTAATGCAGCCATGAGGCGGGGTGGGCACTAACCAGTGTCTCTCCCCCTTATGCCGGTCCCAAGCCCGGAGAAATGCCTAGGGTTGTGTCAGGAAGGGCATCCGACGTAAAACCAATGCCAAACTTTTATGATGCAAATCAGAAGTATTACCCCATACTGGATCGGTCGAGGCCCGGGTTAACAACGACCGCCATCAGTGCTGTCGATCAACAGGGTGCTGATGGAAATTGGACTACTGTTGGTCGAAGAGGTCGAAGAAGGAGAGGCGGGAGACGTGTCCGTAGGCAGAGAGAGAAGAGAAAAGGCACGAGTCTAGGACTGAGAGTAGGGACTTTGAATGTTGGAATTATGCAAAGAAAAGGTACAGCTTGCTGACATGATGCAGAGGAGGTGGACATACTGTGTGTTCAGGAGACCAGGTGGAAAGGAAGCAAAGCTAAAAGCTGAGGAGCAGGGTTGAAGCTGTTTTATCACGATGTGAATGGGAAGAGAAATGGAGTAGGAGTCATCTTGAAGGAGGGGTTTGTCAGGAATGTTCTAGAGGTGAAAAGTGTCAGACAGAGTGATGAGTCTCAAGTTAGAAATTGAAGGCGTGATGGTCAATGTTGTTAGTGCTTATGCCCCACAGGCAGGATGTGAGCTAAAGGAGAAGGAGAGATTCTGGAGTGAGTTAGATGAAGTGATGCAGAGTACCCCCAGAGGTGAAAGAGTGGTCATTGGAGCAGACTTCAATGGACATGGTGCAGGCAATAGAGGGGACGAGGAAGTGATGGGCAGGTTTGGTATCCAGAACAGGAACACAGAAGGACAGCTGTTGATCGATTTTGCAAAAAGGATGGAAATGGTTGTGGTGAATACTTTCTTCCAGAAGAAACAGGAGAATAGGGTGACTTATAAAAGCGGAGGTAGGAGCATACAGGTAGACTACATCTTGTGTAGGCGATGTAATTTGAAGGAAGTCAGTGACTGCAAAGTAGTAGTGGGTGAGAGTGTTCCCAAACAGCATAGGATGGTGGTGTGCAGGATGACGCTGATGGTGAGGAAGGTGAAGAAGGCAAAGGCAGAGCAGAAGATAAAGTGGTGGAAGTTGAAAAAGGAAGAGTGTCGTGTTGTATTCAAAGAGGAGTTGAAACAGGCTTTGGGTGGCCAGGAAGTGCTTCCAGATGACTGGACATCCACAGCAAATATGACACAGGTAGGAGAGTACTTGGTGTGTCCTCTGGAAGGAAAGTAGCTAAGGAGACTTGGTGGTGGAATGAGGAAGTGCAGGAGTGTGTGCAAAGGAAGAGGTTAGCTAAGAAGAAGTGGGACATTGAGAGGACCGAAGAGAGGAAACAGGAGTACAGGGAGACACAGTGTAAGGCGAAAATAGCAGTGGCTAAGGCCAAACAGAGGGCGTATGATGACTTGTATGATAGGTTGGACAGTAATGAGGGAGAAAATGATTTATACAGGTTAGCACAGCAGAGAAATAGAGATGGGAAGGATATGCAGCAAGTTAGATTGATAAAGGACAGAGAGGGAAATGTATTGACTGATGACAGAAGTGTGCTGGGAAGATGGACAGAGTACTTTGAAGAGCTGATGAATGAGGAAAATGAGAGAGAGAGAGAAAAAAAAAAAAAAAAAAAAAAAAAGAGTATAAGAGGTGACCATTGAGGAGAAGGATGTAGCAAAGATCAGTAAGGGTGTTAGGATTAGTTGAAGAATGAGAACGTTGTATTCGCCCTTGAGACTGTGTATGTGGCTCAACTATGTTATTTTGTCTGTTTCTTAGTACATTGACGCATGAGCTGCTTCATTCCCAGTTATCGGTGCAGGTGCAGTATGTTTCATGTTTTATCAACAATGGGAAGCCGAAACTAACTATGTGGCAGCTTCGGCGGAAGGGTGAAAAATAACTCCATATTTGGACATAATGAAGACTGTGCCCTTGAAACTGTACTTATCTCTTTGCACATGCACAGAAACTGTATAAATACACTGTACGAAGAAAGCACCTTTGAGCTGTGGATGAATAAACCAGATTGACTTCATTCGTGTGGTTTGTTGTCTTCAATTCCCGGAGTACTCCAGAGACTGAGATATAAGGATTTGGACGGCACAAAGGACGAGGTGTAAGGGCCCGATTAAGGCGAGCCTTACAAAGGGTGAAGTGAGGAGGGCATTGAAGAGGATGAAGAATGGAAAGGCAGTTGGTCCTGATGACATACCTGTGGAGGTATGGAAGTGTCTAGGACCTTGTTGAATGTTCTTGTCAGAAAATCTACTGCTCCCTCTCCTAGAGAGTGAGCAGATGCCGGAGGAGTGGAGAAGTGTGCTGGTGCCCATTTTTAAGAACAAGGGAGACGTCCAGAGTAGCGGCAACTACAGAGGGATAAAGTTGATGAGCCATACGATGAAGTTATGGGAAAGAGTAGTGGAAACTAGACTAAGGGCAGAGGTCAGCATTTGTGAACAACAGTTTGGTTTCATGCCAAGAAAGAGCAGCACAGATGCATTGTTTGCTTTGAGGATGTTAATAGAGAAGTACAGAGAAGGTCAGAGGGAACTGCATTGCGCCTTTGTGGATCTGGAAAAAGCATATGACAGGGTGCCAAGAGAAGAACTGTGGGATTGCATGAGGAAGTCTGGACTGACAGAGAAGTATGTTAGAGTGGTGCAGGATATGTATGAGAGATGTAAGACAGTGGTGAGGTGTGCTGTCGGCATGACCGACGAATTCAAGGTGGAGGTGGGACTGCATCAAGGGTCAGCTCTGAGCCCCTTCTTGTTTGCAATGGTGGTGGACAGGCTGACAGACGAGGTGAGACAAGAATCTCCACGGACTATGATGTTTGCAGATGACATTGTGATCTTTAGTGAGAGCAGAGAACAAGTGCAGGAAAATCTAGGAGAGGTGGAGGTATGCCCCGGAAAGGAGAGGAATGAAGGTTAGACTCAGAAAATCAGAATACATGTGTGTCAATGAGAAGGACCCAGGAGGAACGGTGAGGTTACAGGGAACGGAGATAAGAAAGGTGGAGGATTTTAAGTACTTAGGCTCAACAATCCAGAGCAATGGAGAGTGTGGAAAAGAGGTGAAGAAGCGTGTGCAGGCTGGTTGGAATGGATGGAGAAAAGTGTCCAGTGTGATGTGTGATAGGAGAGTATCGGTAAGAATGAAAGGAAAAGTGTACAAGACGGTGATGAGGCCAGCGATGTATGGTTTAGAAACAATGGCCATGGGGAAAAGACAGGAGGCAGAGCTGGAGGTATCAGAGATGAAAATGTTGAGATTCTCTTTGGGAGTAACGAGGATGGATAGGATCAGGAAGGAGTACATCAGAGGGACAGCACATGTTAGATGTTTTGGAGACAGTCAGAGAGGCGAGATTGAGATGGTTTGGACATGTACAGAGGAGGGATAGTGAGTAAATTGGTAGTAGGATGCTGAGGTTCGAACTACCAGGCAGAAGGCCGAGAGGAAGACCAAAGAGAAGATTTCTGGATGTGGTGAAGGCGGACATGAAGGTAGTTGGAGTCAGAGTTGAAGATGCAGAAGATGGGGTGAGATGGAGGCAGATCATTTGCTGTGGCGACCCCTGAAGGGAACAACCGAAAGGAAAAGAAGATGGAGTTGCTACTCAGTGTGTCATGTGACTGCAAAACCTCTATAGCTGTAGTAGAGTCGACCGGTTGTAGACTAGCATAGGGCAAAACCTGAACAAACAAAACAAATTAAAACGAACAAAGAAACAATTTGACTCTCCTTTCTCTTTGAAAACTCCACAACGTCGCCCTCTGGGCAGCGCCATCTTGGAGACGTCGCTTCAACTTCAATGTAAAAGGACATGAAGAGTACTGTAATAAAGTTTATCCTTTTGGTATCGTTTGTTAAACATGCTGCAGAACATAAAATCTCACGCACAAACATTCTTTGTTTTTTATGTTCTGCAGCATGTTTAACAAACGATACCAAAAGGATAAACTTTATTACAGTACTCTTCATGTCCTTTTAAATTGAACTTGGAGTGACGTCTTGAAGTGACGTGTCCAAGATGGCGCTGCCTAGAGAGCAGCCTCGTGGAGTTCTCAGAGTCAAATTGTCTCTTGTTCGTTTTAATTTGTTTGTTCCTGGTTTGCACCATGCTCGTCTGTGATCGGTCGACCCTACGACAGCATGAACAGCTTCAGCTTCAGGCAATAACATATCTTGAGCAGCTATGCTATGCCCAGGCGGAGTTTTGAGATTTTCCAGCGCTTGGTTAGCATGGTTCGGAGCTCAATGTTAGCGGTAAGCGGCTAGGCCCAGACGGAGCTCTGAGAGGCTTGGTTAGCAGTTCCGGCTATACTACGTACTTGAAAATGTTCATTCCCTTCGAAAAAAGATGGACGAGCTTCATGCTCAGATTGCAGCGCAGAGGGATCTACAGGAGTGTGTTTCTGTGAAACATGGCTCGAGAAGAGTACACCCGATAAGGCGATTATACCAGCCGGCTACACGGCCTGCATCCCCTGCTATCCCAAGCACCGGAGTCGTCGTTTGGCCCCTTCCTGCCTCTGCTTCTTTGTTAGCAGGGATGCAGCTAGCAGAGCAAGTATGCTATGGAGCCGCATCCCGGCGAACAAGCCAAGTTGAGCCTGCTTAGTTATAACTTAACAGTGTATAACTAAGCAGAGCTGACATGCTATGATAGGCAGCGAACCGCATCCCAGCTAACAAAGAAGCCGACTGAACATTTTCAACTAATATGGCCGGAAGTGCTAACCAAGCCTCTCAGAGCTCCCGGCTTAGCCGGTAGCCGCTAACTAACTGCTAGCTAACCACTAGCATGGAGCTCCATAGCAAAGAATAGATAGAAGATTATTGCATGCTTAGTTGCCCGAAGCTGCTCATAGACAAGCATAGTGCAAAACATGAACAAACAAATAAAACAAATTAAAACGAACAAAGAAACAATTTTACTCTGAGAACTCCGCAACATCGCCCTCTGGGCAGCGCCATCTTGGACACGTTACTCCAACTTCAATGTAAAAGGACATGAAGAGTACTGTTAAACATACTACAGAACATAAAATCTCACGCATAAACATGAACTTAGGTACTGTACTAGATTGAGATGGTTTGGACATGTACAGAGGAGGGATAGTGAGTATATTGGTAATAGGATGCTGAGGCTGGAACTACCAGGCAAAAGGCCTAGAGGAAGACCAAAGAGACGATTCATGGATGTGGTGAAGGAGGACATGAAGGTCGTTGGTGTAAGAGAAGAAGATGCAAAGGATAGGGTGAGATGGAGGCAGATGATTCGCTGTGGCGACCCCTGAAGGGAAAAGCCGAAAGGAAAAGAAGAAGGTACTGTACTAGAATAGTAATTGAAAAAGATTTTAATACAACAGTTCAGAGAAAGGAGAAAGTCTTCTTTCTTCAGAAGAGACATCCAGCGTTTTCTATCGCTTAGCCAGAGAAGACAGTGTTTGAGTGGTATCATAGAGCTTCACTGGTAATTAAAACACAGAAAAAAGAGGCTCATTGACAACTTGTGCGCGAACGAGTAAAAAGGGGTGGGACATAAGCTCAACCAATCAGCAGAAAGGAGGACAGCCATTGGCTGAATTTGAATCACATGCCGGTTGCTGGGCAGACCGCGTTTACTCAAACCGCGAGTGCAAAACCACAAATAGTCAAGGGCCTACTGTACTCAAACCGTGGGTGCAAAACCGCAAATAGTCAGGGGCCTACTGCACATACTGTATGCTGTATAATGTTAATATATTTTATTAATAAATATCACAGTACAAAATTAAAAGATTTTTCTTCATCATATTGCAATGTTTTACTACATTAATACTGTATTAATGAGTAAGAGGGGGCAGTGGTGGTCTAGTGGATAGGGCGCAGGATCACTGAGACTAAGGTTGGGGGTTCGAGTCCCCACAAGGTTGTCACCCCCCCAGTGCAGCTAACTGGGTTCTCAAAGGCGGGCCATGTCTCTTACTGTCTATAGTAAGAGGCATGTAAAAGAACCATTGCTGACAGAGTTGGCTGTAAAGCCGTCATGGTGTTTCTGTCATCGTGTTTCTAAAGGGTTGTGACAGAAAGGGCATCCACTTAAAAACCCATGTCAAATCAAATGTGCTACTCACTGTGGCGACTCTCGGGAAAAAAAACGAAAGGAAGAAAGAAAGAAGAATGAGTAAGACTGTATATAGAATGTGTTTAAGCATATTTTAGTGCATGCAATAGATACATAGTATTTTACTTCTGGTTGCTCATTAGAACCCCCCCCCCCCCCAATACGGAGGGCCTACTGTACTCCTGTTTACTCTCCTAGGTCCTCTTAATGTCCCACTTCTTAGCTAACCTCTTTCTTTGTACACACTCCTGCACTTCCTCATTCCACCACCAAGTTTCCTGATCTCTTTTCCTTCCAGAGGACACACCAAGTACTCACTCTCCTACCTGTCTCCCTGATCACATTAGCTGTTGGTGTCCAGTCATCTGGAAGCACTTCCTGACCTACCAAAGTCTGTTTCAACTCCTCCTTGAAGGCAAAAAGACACTCTTCCTTTTTCAGCTTCCACCACTTTGTCTTCTGCTCTGCATTTGCCTTCTTCACCTTCCTCACCATCAGCTTCATCCTGCACACCACCATCCTCTGCTGTTTGGCAACACTCTCCCCCCACTCTGACTTTGCAGTCACTGACTTCCTTCAAATTGCATCGCCTACACAAGATGTAGTCTACCTGTGTGCTTCTACCTCCACTTTTATAAGTCTCCCTCTGCTCCTGTCTCTTCTGGAAGAAAGTATTCCCCACAGCCATTTCCATCCTTTTTGCAAAATCTATCAACATCTGTCCTGGATACCAAACCTGCCCATCACTTCCTTGTCCCTTCTGTTGTCTGCACCAATGAACACTCTTTCACCTCTGGGGATCACTCTGCATCACTTCATCTAACTCACTCCAGAATCTCTCCTTCTCTTCTAGCTCACATCTTGCCTGTGGGGCATAAGCACTAACAACATTGAACATCACGCCTTCAATTTCTAACTTGAGACTCATCACTCTGTCTGACACTCTTTCCACTCTCGATTTAATATGTTCTTTGGAATTATGAGGAAAGGTTTAAGATCATCAGAATGAACACGTGTATTCAAATAAGATACACCGGTTATTACACAGAATGAGGGGAAGCCAGTCCAGAGCTGCACGTTCTCGCGCGGCTTCAAACTTACAGCCGAGGCCCGGAACGTCCACAGATATTACAATACAGAGGTGTCAAAAATATCATCATGAGCCTGGATACTTACATTCTTTTCGAAAGCACCTAACTGCTCTTCTTCTGGAAAAATCTCGCGTCTCATCTCCGGAGTCGCCATGTTTCCTCTTGTATCAATATCACCTCGTGCGCTTTTTCAACAAATATAACACGGCTAGCATAGTACACAGCTCAGATTCGTGACGGGTTTGGCTGCAGCCAATGACGTCTTTTTACGTCATCGGCTGCAGCCAAGAGACGCCCATCTTGTGGTGTGAGTGGGTACAACGGCAAGTCGACAGGGTCAAAAAGCCGAAGTCGCATTATTTCAGAGATGGCGTTGTTATCTTTGTTTATCAACCCGAGAGAAAAAAACAAGATAACGGAGATGACAGCATTAGTGGTAAATTGCCAAGAGCTTATTTATCTATATTTATATATATATATATATATTCATGGATAGTTATTAAAAAAAATTGGGCTCTCTAGGAATTTAAAGATTGTTCCGTGCAAGGTGTTCCTTGGCTTAATACATACAGAACATCTTTATTGGAAACATCAGTGTTTACAGGTTTTTAAAACTTATTTATAATGTTAGCTATCTCGAGCAGTGTTTTTCAAACTTTTCCAATGGTGGAAGAAATTCTTTTTCAGTGACATGACCCATATAGTCCAAGAAATAATCAAATAAACAATTATAATTGAGTATTTGTGCACATAGAAATATCAATCCAAAATGCCCCTTTTGTTGTTATCTTCACCGCAAAATGCAGAGATGCAATATATGTATATATATATATATATATATATATATATATATATATATATATATTTATATATATATATATATATATTTATTATTATTATTATTATTTATTTATATTTATTTTTAAACATAAGTACGTACTGTATTGTTTTGGCGAAACATCTCCAGTTTACAACATAATAGATTCAAACTCATTTTTCAGGTATTTATTTACCCTTTTGGAAAAGAAGCACATAAAATCATTAACACAAAATAAATTGTTCAAAGATAAAAAAAAAATCCCAGATCTGGCTTCTGCAGTGGCTTATCTAGTGCCCATTCCACTCTGACCGATCTATCATGACATCATGTGTCAGCTTGGCCTTGTTCTCCATGGTCCCTCATGATCTCATCTCTCAACTTAATAATCCAACATGTGTCAAGTTGACCATGAAAAGCCCCCATTAAACAGACATTTTGTTACAATGCTCAGTGAAGAATAGCCAAATAAAATAATCTTACACTCACTTTAGTGAACAAACACCTCATACAATAGTCACACAAATCATCCAATAAATAAATGGTGCAGTCAGCAGACAGGTGCTTGTCAATATGTATACTCATTAACTATTTAAATATTTTTTTTAATTCGTGATGATTTCAAAAGACAGTTCTACATTTCCCTTCCCTGTATCGCCACCTTATCATGGTGGAGGGGCTTGCGTGACCGAATGATCCCATGTTGTCGGGGGCATAATGCCCCTGGTAGGGTCACCCAAGGCAAACAGGTCCTTGGTGAAGGTCCAGACGATTCAGAAGACCCCTATGACAAAGAAACAGACAAGGATGCAGTTTCCCTTGCCTGGACGCTGCTCACCGGGGTTCTCTCCCTGGAACCAGGCCTGGGGGACGGGCTCGAAGGCGAACGCCTGGTGGTCGGGCTTCTGCCCATGGAGCCTGGCCGGGCCTAGCCCGAAAATGAGACATGGGTCCGCCCTTCCATCAGACCCACCACCTGTGGGAGGAGTTTTAGGGGTCGGGTGCATGAGTTGGGTGGCAGCCAAAGCATGGGTTCTGTTGGACCGATCCTCGGTTACCGACTATGACCCCCACGGGACATGGAATGTCACCTCTCTGGCGGGGAAGGAGCCTGATCTGATGTGTGAGGTGGAGAGATACCGACTCACCTCAACGCATAGCTTGGGCTCTGGAACCACCCATCTCGAGAGAGGCTGGACCTTATTCCATTCTAGTTGCTCATGGGGAGAGGCGGCGAGCCGGTGTGGGCATTCTTGTTGCACCCCGTTTTAGGGCCCAAATGTTGGGGTTCTCCCCGGTTGACGAAAGGGTAGCGTCCCTGTGTCTTCGGGTCGGGGAACGTGTCCCGACTGTTATTTGTGCTTATCCATCAAATGACAGTTCAGAGTACTCACTCTTCTTGGAGTCTTTAGGGGATGTGTTGGAGAACGCTCCCTCAGGAGACTCACTCGTTGTCTTGGGAGACTTCAACGCCCATGTGGGCAACGATAGTGTGACCTGGAAGGATGTGATCGGTAAATACGGCCTCTCCAATCTGAACCCGAATGATGTTTCGTTGTTGGACTTCTGTGCTCATCTCAGTTTGTCTATCAGGAACACCATGTTCGAACATAAGTGTGTCCATAAGTGCACTTGGCACCAGGACACCCCAGGTCGCAGTTCGATGATTGACTTTGTAGTCGTGTCATCGAAATTGCGGCCGTATGTTCTGGACACTTGGGTGAAGAGAGTAGCTGAGCTGTCTACCGATCACCACCTAGTGGTGAGTTGGCTTTGGTGGTGGGGCAGGCTGCCTTCCAGACCTGGCAGGCCCAAGCGTGTAATCAGGTCTGCTGGGAACGTTTGGCGGAGTCTCCTGTCCGAGAGGCCTTTAACTTGCACCTCCGGCAGAGCTAAAACCACATTCCGGAGGAGGTGGGTGACATGGAATCCAAATGGTCCATGTTTCATGCCTCCATTGCTGAGGCGGCAGCCCATAGCTGTGGCCGGAAGGTCATCGGTGCTTGTCATGGCGGTAACCCCCGAACCCGGTGGTGGACACCTGTGGTGAAGGGGGCCGTCCAACTGAAAAGGGAGGCCTATAGGGTTTTATTATCCTGTGGGACTCCCGAGGAAGCGGACAGTTACCAGCAGGCCAAACATGCTGAGCCAAGGCTGCCGCAGATGCAAAATCTCGGGCGTGGGAGGAGTTCGGTGAGAGCCTGGAGAGTGATTATTGATTGGCCTCAAAAAGGTTCTGGACCACCATCCAACGCCTCAGGAGGGGGAAGCAGTTCTCCACAAACACTGTTTACAGTGGAGGTGGGGAGCGGCTTACCTCGACTGGGGATGTCGTCGCGAGGTGGACAGAATACTTTGAGGACCTCCTCAATTCCACCAACACGCCCACCATGGAAGAAGAAGACCCTGGGGGTTTGAGTGGGGGTCTGCCCATCACTGGATTGGAGGTCACTGAGATTGTCAAAAAGCTCCTCGGTGGTCGAGCTCTGGGGTTGAATATCTCAGGGCTCTGGATGCTGTTGGACTGTCATGGTTGACACATCTGTGCAACATCGTGTGGTCATTGTGGCTGTACCTCTGGATTGGCAAACCGGGGTGGTGGTCCCGATTTTTAAGAAGGGAAACCGGAGGGTGTGTTCCAATTATCGGGGAATAACACTCCTCAGCCTACCCGGGAAAGTCTATGTACGGGTACTGGAGAGGAGGTTCCAACCGATAGTCAAACCTTGGATTCAGGAGGAACAATGTGGTTTTCATCCTGGCCGTAGCACTCTTGACCAACTCTATGCGCTCCACAGGATCTTGGAAGGGGCATGGGAGTTTGCCCAATCTGTCCACATGTGTTTTGTGGATTTGGAGACGGCTTTCAACCGTGTCTCTTGAACAATCTTGTGGGAGTACGGCGTTCCGGACCCGTTACTACGGGCCATTCGATCGCTGTATCACCAGAGCCAGAGTTTGGTCCGTATTGGTAACAACAGGCCGAATTCGTTTCCAGTGGAAGTTGGAGTCCGCCAAGGCTGTCCTTTGTCACTGATTCTGTTCATCATTTTTACAGACAGAATTTCTAGGCGCAGCCGAGGCATTGAGGGGCTTTGGTTTGGTGGCCATCAGATCTCGTCTCTGCTTTTTGTGGACGATGTTGTCCTTTTGGCTTCATAAAGTCAGGACCTCCAGCTCTCATTGGAGCTATTCACAGTCGAGTGCGAAGCAGCCGGGAAAAAGAGCAGTACCTCCAAGTGCGAGGCCATGGTTCTCAGTCGGATAAGGGTGGAATGCAAGCTCCGGGTCGGGAACGAGGTCCTGCCCCAAGGGGAGGAGTTTAAGTATCCTGGGGTCTTGTTCACGCGTGAGGGAAGGATGGAGCGGGAGAACAACAGACAGATTTCTGCAGCCTCTGCTGTTAAATGGAATGCAAGGCGAAGTTGATCTCCATTTCAACCCTCACCTATGGTCACGAGCTTTGGGTAGTGACCAAAAGAACAAGATCCCGGATACAAGCAGCTGAAATGAGCTTCCTTCGCCGGGTGACAGGGTTCTCCCTTAGAGATAAGATGAGAAGCTCTACCATCCAGGGAGAGCTCGGAGTAGATTCGCTGCTCCTCCGCATTGAGAGGGGCCAGGTGAGGTGGCTCGGGCATCTGGTCAGAATGCCTCCCGGATGCTTCCCTGATGTGGTGTTTTGGGCATGTCCAACTGGGAAGAGACCCTGGGGTAGACCTAGAACATGCAGGAGGGACTATGTCTCTCGGCTTGTCTGGGACCGCCTCGGTGTCCCCCCTGGAAGAGTTGGCGGAAGTGGCTGGGGAGAGGGATGTCTGGACCTCTTTGCTTAGCCCAACCTTGGACTTAGCGAAAGAAGATGAGATGAGATGAGAGTTCTTAATTTCAGGATTATAAATGTCTTTAAATTAAGAAATTTGATCCTCATTCCAAAAATTTCTATTAATGTTGTTAATGATCAATAATTAATTTGAGTATGTGAGAGGGGAGTTCAATCATTTGCACAAGATGTAAGAAGGACCAAATACATGAAATTATGACATTTTAGACCGGCGGGTTATAGGCCTTCCTCAGTTCATGGGTCCAAAACACAGAGCACCCCAGTGACGATTGATACCCCGATCTTCTTACACTTCAGTATGCAAGAACTGGATTAAACAAATTGTATGCCTCCATATGTGATGTTAAACAGACGTAAATTGGAGAATGATGATGACTCTCAGTTCAAGTATGATGACAGAATACTTTTGAAATTTTGAAGGTAGCAGGTGAGATTGAATGATGCATCTCTACTTTCTTGTAAATACGATAGTGTTGGAAAAAGTGACCATTCATGTATAGTTTAGTACATTTTTTTATAAAGGTGCTGGTGAAGGGAAAAATATTTCAAACTCCTTTTTAAAGTAATGAAACATGATTCATGTTTTAGAACATTCAACAGGGTCTGAGAGAGTGAGAGGATGCCGGAGGTATGGAGCAGAAGTGTGCTTGTGCCCATTTATAAGAACAAGGGGGATGTGCAGAGTTGTGGCAACTACAGAGGGATCAAGTTGATGAGCTATACGATGAAGTTATGGGAAAGAATCGTGGAAGCTAGACTAAGGGCAGAGATCAGCATTTGTGAACAACAGTTTGGTTTCATTCATTTCATTCATTTCATTTCATTTATTTATTAAGGACCACACAACCAAGTTGGTGGAATTTGCTGTCGGTACAGCACTCAGCTATGACAAAAATTACAAAGGACATTAACAACACACATCATACAACAAAGACAGCACACATGAAACCAAATGATTACAAACATATCCATAACAACAACAGTAATAACGGACAACAAAAAGACAAACAAGGCTGTAATGTACATTCAGTGCAAAGAGTTCAGAGTCCTTATGACTGTAGAGAAGAAACTGTTCTTGAAACGGGATGTTCTGGTGGGTAGTGATCGATATCGCCTCCTAGAGGGCAGCGGTTGAAACAAATGATGGGCAGGGTGAGAGGGATCAGAGGTGATTTTTTGTGCTCTTAAGATTGAGCGTTTATGATATATTGATTGGACTGATGGAAGGGGGGTGCCAATGATCCTAGATGATTTATTGACAATGCGCTGTAGTTTTTTCTGTGATTTGCTGTCTAGGCTGCCATACCAAACCGTTATGGATGAAGTGAGAGTGCTCTCAATGATGGCGGAGTAGAAACGGAGGAGGAGATTTGTTTTCACTCTAAATTTCTTGAGCTGTCTCAGGAAAAACAGTCTTTGGTGGACTTTTTTGTGAATGTAATCTGTGTTAGTGTTCCATTTTAGTGTATTGTTAATGTGAGTACCGAGAAATTTGAAAGAGTCAGTTATGGCTATGGGTTCATTAGAGATGTGAATGGGAGTTTTGAGTGAGGCTGTGTGCCTGAAGTCAATTATTAGTTCTTGTGTTTTGGATGGGTTGAGCTGGAGATTGTTTTCTTGGCACCAGGAGACAGCTTGGGCTACTTGTTGGCGGTACTGGTGTTCATTATCCATAGTTATGAGTCCAATGATAGTAGTGTCATCTGCATATTTAAAAATGGAAACTGAACTGTGATGGGATGTCATGTGGTTTGTGTAAAGAGAAAAAAGCCATGGTGAGAGGACGCAAGAAAGAGCCAAGAAAGAGCACCACAGGTGCAGTGTTTGCTTTGAGGATGTTAATAGAGAAGTGCAGAGAAGGTCAGATGGAGCTGCATTGTGCCTTTGTGGATCTGGAGAAAGCATATGACAGGGTGCCAAGAGAGGAACTGTGGTATTGCATGAGGACGTTTGGAGTGGCAGAGAAGTATGTTAGAGTGGTGTAGGACATGTATGAGAGATGTAAGACAGTGGTGAGGTGTGTTGTCAGTGTGACAGAAGAGTTCAAGGTGGAGGTGGGACTGCATCAAGGGTCAGCTCTCAGCCCCTTCGTGTTTGCTATGGTGATGGACAGGCTGACAGACGAGGTTAGATAAGAATCTCCATGGACTATGGTGTTTGCAGATGACATTGTGATCTGTAGTGAGAGCAGATAACAAGTGCAGGAAAATCTAGAGAGGTGGAGGTATGCCCCGGAAAGGAGAAGAATGAAGATTAGCCTCAGTAAAAGAGAATACATGTGTGTGAACGACAAGGACCCAAGAGGAACAGTGAGGCTACAGGGAGCAGAGATAAAGAAGGTGGAGGATTTTAAGTATTTAGGCTCAACAATCCAGAGCAGTGGAGAGTGTGGAAAAGAGGTGAAGAAGCATGTGCAGGCAGGTTGGAATGGTTGGAGAAAAGTATCCAGTGTGATGTGTGATAGGAAGGTATCGGCAAGAATGAAAGGAAAAGTGTACAAGACGGTGATGAGACCAGCGATGTTGTCTGGTTTACTGGCCCTGGGGCAGTGACAGGAGGCAGAGCTGGAGGTAGCAGAGATTTAAATGTTGAGGTTCTCTTTGGGAGTAACAAGGATGGATAGGATCAGGAATGAATACATCAGAGGGACAGTACATGTTAGAGATTTTGGAGACAAAGTCAGAGAGGCTAGATTGAGATGGTTTGGACATGTACAGAGGAGGGATAGTGAGTATATTGGTAGTAGGATGCTGAGGTTGGAACTACCAGGCAGAAGGCCCAGAGGAAGACCAAAGAGATTTATGGATGTGGTGAAGGCGGACATGAAGGTCGTTGGAGTAAGAGTAGAAGATGCAGAGGATAGGGAGAGATGGAGGCAGATCATTTGCTGTGGCGACCCCTGAAGGGAACAGCCGAAAGAAAAAGAAGAAGAAAATGTAAAACGTTTTTACATAATCATTACTACATTTTACTGCATTATTACTGTATTAATGAGTAAGACTGTCTATAGAATGTGTTTAAGAAGCATATTTTAGCGCATGTAATATCATACATTGGGTTTTTAAACCGCATCAATAATTCGCGGATGTAATATCATTCATACAGTTTTACTTCCATGTAAATAACTTGCGGAATTTCATGATCCACGGGAAGGGCCGGAACCGAACCCTCAAGAAAAATGGGGGCCTACTGTAGTGTTAGATTGCACCAGGTGGTTGACGTGGGATGTTGGTGTATAATCATTTGGGGAGTACAGGAAAGAGTAGTCAGGTGAGGAAGAGGCTCCAAGGGTGAAGATAGTAAATAAGCATGAGAAGAATCTGAGGAGTTATACCTATCATCAGCTGGGACATCTTCAGTCTGGGTACCCTGGTCAATGGTGAGAGTGTAATATAGTGCATGAGATAAGGATGTTCAGGAACAGGGCCTTCTGCCAAGTGTTCTAAAAACGTAGCAAGTTCCATGGCCAGCACTGTCAGCTGGTATTCCTGATAGCATTGAAGGACACCATCTGGTTACTGGAAATGGTATGGTGGTTGAGCTTAAAACAAAGAAAACAACAACAAAAAAATGAATTTAGAACATACCTTGCACAATCTGTGACTATCTATCCTTAATTTGAGACTCTTAGCTTTTTCTTTTCTTTCTTTTTCCTTTTGGTTTCTCCCCTTTTCTTCCCAGGCGTCGCCACAGTGAATCATCTGATTTGCATGTTTGATTTGGCATAGGTTAGACGGTGAGAGACATGGCTGGCCTTTGATAACCCAGTTAGCTGCACTGGGCGGTCAGTGACAACCTTGTGGAGAGTGGGACTCTAACCCCCAACCTTAGGATCAGTGATCCAGAACTTTTTACCACCATGCCACCACTGCTCATGAGACTCTCATAAAATCACATAAAATGTAACACTTGAAAACATGCTGATTGAAACAAGCACAGAGAAATGACATACGTAAGCGCTGGTACATTGATAATAGAACATGATTGTTAGGATTTTTCTTCCCTCTGTCCACCTGAATCTGCAATGTCATTCAGAGCTCTGGGATGATCTCAATCAAAAGACTCAGGGACACTGAAAATGCTCTGGTACTCTTTATTCAGATCGACTATCTGTGTGTGAAGCGCAGAAGTATTTATAGGGGCACAATACAAGTTGAGTGAAACAAAAGACTGAAAAGGTCAGGGATTTGACCCAGCAATCCAAGAGACAAAATAACATTTTCTGAACGTTAGGGGAATGTTTGTTGTATGTTGTGGGAACATTCTCATGGAACGTTGTGGAGTTTTCCTGTTGTTAGAGGCTCAACAATCCAGAGCAATGGAGAGTGTGGAAAAGAGGTCAAGAAGCGTGTGCAGGCAGGTTGGAATGGTTGGAGAAATGTGTCCGGTGTGATGTGTGATGGGAGGGTATCGGCAAAAATGAAAGGAAAAGTGTACAAGACGGTGTTGAGGCCAACGATGTTGTATGGCTTAGAAACAGTGGCCCTGGGGAAAAGACAGGAGGCAGAGTTGGAGGTAGCAGAGATGAAAATGTTGAGGTTCTCTTTGGGAGTAACGAGGATAGATAGGATTAGGAATGAGCACATCAGAGGGACAGCACATGTAAGACGTTTTGGAGACAAAGTCAGAGAGGCTAGATTGAGATGGTTTGGACATGTACAGAGGAGGGATAGTGAGTATATTGGTAATAGGATGCTGAGGCTGGAACTACCAGGCAAAAGGCCTAGAGGAAGACCAAAGAGACGATTCATGGATGTGGTGAAGGAGGACATGAAGGTCGTTGGTGTAAGAGAAGAAGATGCAAAGGATAGGGTGAGATGGAGGCAGATGATTTGCTGTGGCGACCCCTGAAGGGAAAAGCTGAAAGGAAAAGAAGAAGAAGAAGAGGAACTTAGGGAATGTTCTGAGAACGTTAGGGGAACATTCTGGGAACATTCTGGTAACTTCATGGAAACCTTCCCAAAACATTAGGGGAAGCTTAAACCTTAAATAACCTAATAGGCTTCTAGGAACGTTTGAGGAACGTTCTGGTAACTTCATGAAAACCTTCCCAAGATGTTAGGGGAACCTTAAGTAACCTAATAACGGTCTAGTCTTCTTTTCCTTTCGGCTTTTTCCCTTTCTCGGGAGTCGCCACAGCGAATCATCTGATTCGCACATTTGATTTGGCAGACGTTTTTACATCGGATGCCCTTCCTGTCACAACCCTTTAGCAAGGGACAGAAACACGCTGATGACTTTGCAGCCTACTCTTTACGAAAGTCAGCAATGTTTTTTTTACATTCCTCTCACCATAGACAGTGAGGGACGTGGCCCGCCTTTGACAACCCAGTTAGCTGCACTGGGGGGACAGTGACAACCCTGTGGGGATTTGAACCCCCAACCTTAAGGATCAGAGATCCTGTGCCATATCCACTAGACCACCACTGCCCCAACCTAATAACATTCTAGTAACTTCATGAAAACCTTCCCAAAATGTTAGGGGAACATTGTGAAATAACATTGCATGGGAACGTTGAGAACGTTAGGGGAACATTGTGAAAAACTCGGAACTTTTTGAAACCTCATAACATTCTGGAAACGTTGTGGAAACTTTGTAGAAACCAACTTACACTGTTGTTAGGAACTAGAAATAAAGACAAGTATAATAAAAATGTAATACTTTATTATAAAATAATATAATGTCACCTTCAAAATTGTGACAACATACAAATAAAATCAATAAATAACAAATAAATCTTTACTCTGTTCTTGACATACATGATTATTTGTATAAAATATGGTTTCATCGTGCAAGTTCTAAATCTTTATAAATATTAATCATCTCTTTAAAAAGCATACTGACATCAACCCTCATCCTCACTGATGTCGGAACTGTTGGGTCTCTTGATCTTCAATTTTTTTCCCTTTCAGAAATTAAAAAAACATATATTTTGGTAAACTTAAGAGAGTGAACAATTATATTTAAGTACCGTATTTCAAATGTGGACAGAAAAGCATATCTCAGATAACCATTGCTTAAGTTTGAGTCGCACTTAGTTTAGATTCACACAACTCAGTTTCTCAAATGTCCATTAATCATTAATTTTTGATGTTTGAAAAAATACTTTTTTTAATATCTGGAATTTTCTCACATTATAAAGGGGAGTTTCAAACTGCAACATCGTCTGTCTTCCATTCGGCTTTTCCCCTTTTACTCGGGAGTCGCCACAGTGAATCATCTGATTCGCATGTTTGATTTGGCAGAGGTTTTTACGTCGGATGCCCTTCCTGTCACAACCCTTTAGCAAGGGACAGAAACACGCTGACGGCTTTGCAACCTACTCTTTACGAAAGTCAGCAATGGTTCTTTTACATGCCTCTCACCATAGACAGTGAGAGACATGGCCTGCCTTTGATAACCCAGTTAGCTGCACTGGGGGGGACAGTGACAACCCTGTGGAGAGTGGGACTCGAACCCCCAACCTTTGGATCAGCGATCCAGCGCCCTATACCACATCAACTGCTATAAAATTTTTAGTGATGTAAATGTTATCTCTATGGACTGTGTAGTTGGCCTACAAACTGAATTACTTTTCATGTCTTACCTTGTCAGGCTTCTGTTTCGGTCCACCACTCTGATAAGCGGCGAATTTCAGTACCCCTGTCAACTCCTCGTCTATTGGGTGTTGTTTGTTGAGCTTGAAAGCAGCAAAACGAGCTTCTGAAATTAGATTACTAAAATTCCCTTGATTAACATTTAATTTCACGAATAATATCTATTATAATAATATATGTTCAGTTATGCACCCAATACTTAGCCGGGAATCCTTTTGCAGAAATTACTGCTTCAATGCGGTGTGGCATGGAGGCAATCAGCCTGTGGCACTGCTGAGGTGTTATGGAGGCCCAGGATGCTTTGATAGCGGCCTTAAGCTCATTCGCAGTGTCATCCAAGATGTCTGGTGTCTCTCAAATTTCTCTTCACAATATCCCATAGATTCTCTATGGGGTTCAGGTCAGGAGAGTTGGCAGGCCACAGTGATAATTTTACAATTCATACTCTGCAAGTCCATGGGACTCCCTTGTCAAAAAAGTGTGAGTCCCATGATGCATGCAATATGTCGTGAAACATAATCTGAAAAAATTCTTTATCAAAACTGAAAGTGCATATGACAACAATAACCATAATTTACATTTAACGCCTTTATTTCACAATTGACAAAGTGTACTCCATGCATGTTGACAGTTGTATGTATTAAATTGAAAAAAATATATATATGAAAAGTTCATAGATACACATATAAAATATAAAGGTAAGTTAATCTTTGAGTTCATACAGTCTCCTCTGTTTGGTTTCCTTCCAAACATTCAGTGCTTTTTCAAAATCTACACTTGCTGCCAACTGCACAGTCATAAGTTTGTGTTGTGTTTGGACTTGCAGCCTGTTTCTTTTTTTTGTGAGGATTTTATTTTGTGTTGAGAATCCCCTCTCACATCCTGCTGTGTGCACTGCTGATGTCAATGCAAGTTGTGCTAATCTGATCAGATTTGGAAACTCTGCCTTATGATACTGGTTGATCAGGCCCCATAGATCAGCTTGTCTCTTGGGTATCTTTCTGCAAGAACCACCTTCTTCAATAGTCTCCACTCTTTCTTTGTTGCTGCTGGTGAGATGATTGCTTCAGATGTCTTTGACTTACTGCTGTCATCATCCTCCACCCATGATGAAGTCTTTGAAGAGCCAAAATGTGTGCACAGCATTTCAATTTCATCTTTGCCATACTCTTCAACATCTTTGGTTTGGAAGAAAGACAGTGGTCTCATCCCCAGAACAGAGAAGGCATATGGAGGATACTATCTTGAGGGAAGCGCTTTTTAATGTTTCCAATCACTTCGTCAATAAAGTCATTGATGGTTTTGTTCAGTGTGAATGGTGATTTGGAGAGATTGTGATATTCTTTGAACACACCATCCACCATATCTTCTTTCAGCTTCATTAGGTGTGGACTTTCCATCTCCTTGATTTGTTCCAGGTCACTGATGCACTGTTCCAGTTTCACCCCAACTAGCGCTACATCTATGTTCTCTGTCTGGAAAAACTGAGAAAGAGCAGTAATGGGTGCCATAGCATCCATCATAACATAAGTCAGTGCAACAAATTTCTCTGTTGCAATTTTTCTTCTAAGTCCTTCAGCCTTTGGATCCTTTGTGTAGTCAATATCCCTGAAATAAATCAGCAAACTCTCAAGAGTCCTATAGACTGATGTGAGAGCATTAAAGTAGCTCAACCATCTAACAGAATGTACTTCCTTGATCTTGAGCACAGGATCATCAATGATCATTTGGATGACCTGCAAGGATGATTGTCTTTACTGCTTCCTTTGAAATAGTAGAAGAGATCTGTCAGTGTTTCTTGGTGTTTTTTAATGCCGGGATATTTTCAGCAGCTTGAGAGGTGCAGAGAGCAATTTTATGTGCGATGCAGTGTACGTTGATCATGTGGGGGCTATCTCTCTTCAGGATTGCAGCAACGCCATTTTTGTGGCCAGTCATGACTGATGCACCATCGCTCCCAAAGCTCATAACCTTATCCATTGGAACATTTCTTGCCTCAAGTTCTTTCTTTATGGATGTGGCAATTCCTTTTCCAGTTGAATCTGTACATTCCACATTTGAGATGTAGTGAGTGGAAGGTTGCATGGCATCGTCAAGGATTTGTGCATACAGAACGAGACGTTTGGTATTTGATGAGTCTGTAGATTCATCTGCTAGAATAGTCATCACAGGGGAATTTTGTAATAGCATTTGTTTTTCATCCTCGATTACTTTAGCTATGCTATCCAACAAATCATGGGCAGTGAAATAAGAGTCGTAGTTCAGTTTGTATTTCTTCAAAATATCCAGGTCAGAAACACCAAGTTCATGCATTAAGTGAATCATGCTGCTGAATTTACTGAATGGCAAATCCTCCACAGACATCCAGTGAATAATTTTTAACAACGCAGTAACGACTTTATCTTTCGTTTCCGACGCCTTGTACTCGATTTTTCTCTTGTTATTTCGTAATGTAGGAATTTCCAGCGTGAGTTTATGTCCTGGGATCTGCACGTGTCTATCCAGGGTGCTTTTTTGGAAATTTGTGCATTTTGCTGCTTGAATCATACCATTAACTTGTTTGTTGTCCGTGCATGCCGAACAATACATAAAATCTCCTTCCTCGTCGTATCGCAACCACGCGAACAATCCCAGCCAATGCTTCTGAAATGTCTGAACTTTACTACGTTTCACTTCAGGTTCGTCCGTTTTATCCGAAGCCTTTCGCTTGTTAGTTACACTGCTTTTGACAGAGAAAAAACTATCCAGGTTTTGTTGCTTTTTCTGAGACATAACTTTGGAATATTCGGCCTTATTATACTTATTAAATGTAATACTTTTTTTATACTTATTTAATTAATACTTATTAAATCGTCTGCTTACCACGAGGTGAATGTCGCTCTTGTCTCGCGAGAAAAATTTCGTCTGCTATCAGCCGGTCTCGTCACGCGAGGTTTAGTCGCGAGATCAAAACAAAGATGGTGACGATTGTCAAGCGCAGCGAACGGCGATGTTTATGTTATTAATAATTTGTCTGCCGTGTAATTTTTTTTTGCCATCGGGAGAAAATTGCTTGCGTCCCAAAAACGCACATTGTTTGAAACTGTGCGTCTGGAGGAAAAATCGTGCGTCTAGGACGCCGGACGCAAAGGTAACGAGATGACTGAGGCCAATTGAGCATAGTAATACCATGGTCAGTAAACTATTTACCAGTGGTTTTGGCACTGTGAGCAGGTGCTAGGTCGTGCTGAAAAATTAAATCTTCAACTCCATAAAGCTTTTCAGCAGATGGAAGCATGAAGTGCTCCAAAATCTCCTGATAGCTAGCTGCATTGACCCTGCCCTTGATAAAACACAGTGGACCAACACCAGCAGCTGACATGGCACCCCAGACCATCACGGACTGTGGGTACTTGACACTGGACTTCAGGCATTTTTGCATTTCCTTCTCCCCAGTCTTCCTCCAGACTCTGGCACCTTGATTTCCGAATGACATGCAAAATTTGCTTTCATCCGAAAAAGTACTTTGGACCACTGAGCAACAGTCCAGTGCTGCTTCTCTGTAGCCCAGGTCAGGCGCTTCTGCTGCTGTTTCTGGTTCAAAAGTGGCTTGACCTGGGGAATGCGGCACCTGTAGCCCAGTCCACTGCTTCCACAGGTCCCCCAAGGTCTGGAATCGGCCCTTCTCCACAATCTTCCTCAGGGTCCGGTCACCTCTTCTGGTTGTGCAGCGTTTTCTGCCACACTTTTTCCTTCCCACAGATGTCCCACTGAGGTGCCTTGATACAGCACTCTGGGAACAGTCTATTCGCTCAGAGATTTCTTTCTGTGTCTTACCCTCTTGCTTGAGGGTGTCAATGATGGCCGTCAGGTCAGCAGTCTTACCCATGATTGCGGTTTTGAATAATGAACCAGGCTGGGAGTTTTTAAAAGCCTCAGGAATCTTTTGCAGGTGTTTAGAGTTAATTCGTTGATTCCGATGATTAGGTTAATAGCTCGTTTAGAGTACCTTTTCAGGATATGCTAATTTTTTGAGATAGGAATTTTGGGTTTTCATGAACTGTATGCCAAAATCATCAGTATTAAAACAACAAAAGACCTGAAATATTTCAGTTGGTGTGCAATTAATCTAAAATATATGAACGTTTAATTTTTATCAGTACATTACAGAAAATAATGAACTTTATCACAATATGCTAATTTTTTTTAGAAGGACTAGTATTTTTTATTCATGGGTAAATGGTTCTGGTAACCTATAGTTCGTTCACCTATAATTTGCGGAACCCATCGGTTATGCAAAATGGTTGCCTGAAATTTCAAGTTCTAAAAGAATCGAACATTTGGATTTTTCACTATTACATGTAACTGGCTGCAAAGCCGTCAGCATGTTACTGTCCCTTGCTAAAAAGGGTTGTGACTGGAAGGACATCCGACATAAAAACCTCTGCCAAATCAAACGTGCGAATCAGATGATTCGCTGTGGCGACTCCCGAGTAAAAGGGAAAATGCCGAAAGGAAGACCGACAGACAGACATGTAACTGGAAATGAGGAACATAATAGTGATAAGTTAGCAACTATGAAAAATCTTTAATGAAGTTAAAAATTACAAATTCAATGTCATACATAAAATAAAACAATTTTACTGAATTTGACTTATTTAAAGAATTTTAAATGTAATAATATTGAAAGCAAAAAACGCAAATCTTAATACAATCCAAGTCAGTCTATTCCTGATAGCATTCTGCATATCGACTACTCACTAGATATAAAATATAATACTGCTAATACAAAATATAATATCACAATGTCTAATTCAACTTGCTATTGCAAACAATGCAGATCAAATAGATCTGAGAAAAAACTCACGTATAACAAAAATAGAAATAGCACTAATCTAATACAATAAAAACACAAAAACATTTTAACAACTATAGCACCAATCTGTGATGACTGTGTAACCAATTTAAAATGTAGGTATTTTTGGACACTGTCATAATGGATGGGGTATGATAAAAATACTACTATGGAGAGAGATTAAAAGTAACTATAGTATAATGACTATCTGTTCTGCTTGTATGAACATTCAAGAGTCCTCCATGGTGACATCACCATCATTATCAGTTACTAGGCAAACTTACTAGGTTAGTAGAGTCGGAGACGATTTACGGCAATCCGGCCATTTGCGGCATTACCAGTTTACGACATGCTAGGACCGTATGCTTTATATGTGCAAACTATTGAAGTTTTATTATAGTTTTTACCTTTCCTGGAGAAGTCTACAATTTGTGCCGACTGCGAATGTCCACATGTTTTTTTATTTCTATTTTACTAGAAAATGAGTGTCCCGAGTTGTCGAAGTTTGTTTGTTTTGAACTGTGATATTAACTTTCTACGCGACCGTATTGTCGTTCGGGTGTTTTAATAAAGTGCCGACCGGTCTGCCGACCGAACGATCGGTCGCCTGAATTTTTGAGGCTTGCATCATTCTGTTTGCTCTCTAGATATCCCCATAAGGCAGCAAATCATCATGATTCCTGAAATCATTTTGTCTACTTGTTGTGGTCACACTTCCAACACTGTGTCAATCACCACCAGGTGTCAGGAACCACTCAGAGACTGAGACTTGTTGGTTTCTTCACTGGCTTTCGTGTCTACCCAGTCCTATTGATCTGAGTGCACACTATAACCAGACTCAGCCTCAGCCTCGGTTGGCCCTTCTACCTTGATGATTCGATTACCGTGTGTTAGATGAATCCACGTACCTCTTTCCACTATTTTGATTGCCGTTGGTGTCATCAAGAGGACTTGATGTAGACTTTCCCACTTAATTATATCCTTACACAATGTTTCAGCAACCGTGATAACATCTGGTGTTTTGGTTGCACATACTTCTACCCATTTGGAGAATGCATCTGCTATCACCAGGCAGTATTCTCTTCCTTCTGATTTTTTCAGTTGGATAAAGTTCATGTGTATAGCTTGAAATGGGAATTGTGATTCCGGGAATTTCCCTATTTTAGGTCTCATATTCCCTTGAGCGTTGTATTATGCGCAGATTAGGCATGATCTACAAATATTTTTTGAGTATAGATTAACGCCATAGGCAGTATATCTCTGGTCTACCAGTCCCACCATCCCTTTTGTTGAGACATGGGTTTTCCCATGGCTCAAAATTGCTGCCCATTTAAATAGGTTCTTTGGTAAAATTGGTTTGTTGTTGTGACAGGTATAGAGCCCATTTGTAATCTGTGCTCCTTTGTTTATCCAGGATGCTTTTTCACTTTCTGGGCTTTGTTCCTGCATATCCTGTAAAACATCTCTGGTTACTTCAGTGTCATCTGTCATTGTTAATTGTTCAATTTCTCCTTCAGCAGCTTCTTTTGCTTTTCTGTCTGCGAAGGCATTTCCTTTGGATACTTTCTTCTTTTTGCTTTCGGCTTTTCCCTTTCTTGGGAGTCACCAGGGCGAATCATCTGATTTGCACATTTGATTTGGCATAGGTTTTTACGTCGGATGCCCTTCCTGTCACAACCCTCTTAGCAAGGGACAGAAACACGCTGATGGCTTTGCAGCCTACTCTTTACGACAGTCAGCAATGGTTCTTTTACATGCCTCTCACCATAGACAGTGAACGACATGGCCCGCCTTTGATAAGCCAGTTTTGGATACATTATCTGTTTTATTTGTGTGCGCAGCGCATTTGCATACTGCTACTTGTATCAGTAATTGTACGGCCTCCAACAATTCTTTTAGTAGTTGTGCATGAGTGACTGGTTTGCCAGTTGAAGTTACCATTCCTCTGTTGTGCCAGTACTGTGCATCTCTCTCGTGTGATATGTGGCTGAGATAACAGTACGGCTACACACGATAAGTGTCTTGCCGGTAAGAGGAATGTCCTATTAGTTTGTAACAACAGTGCTGACATGGCGTGTGGCACTCTGAGTGTTAACAGATGAAAAAGTACCACTCCTGCGCTTAATTCTAGGCCATTGACGCTGCCACTACTGCTCTCACACAATGAGGAAGTGCACACCTCACACTGTCTCGCTTTGATGAGTAATAAGCCACAGGCTTAAGTTTATCACCACACTTTTTGAGCCAGCAGAGATGTCATAAAATGACCTTTACAATCGACCATTTGATAGAGCATTTTGCTGTAGTTTGGTAGAGTTAGGACTATGGTCGAAACCAGCATTTGTTTTAATCTGCAGAATGCTTCTTCGACTTCAAGTGTCCATCGCAGTGTTAACATGCTGATTTCTTTTTCCATACATGAGTTGATATAGTGGATGTGTTATCTCTGCATAATTTGGTATCCATGCTCTGCAGTAATTCGTTAGTCCTAGAAAGGACATCATTTGTTTCTTTGTTACTGGTTTTGGTGCTTGCAATACTGCTGTTTTTCTGTCATCCACAATGGTTTTGCCTCCCGCACTCAAATTATGTCCCAAGTATTTTACTGTTGTTCTACACATCTGCAGTTTGTCTTTACTGACCTTGTGCCCTTCAGCTGCCAGATGTCTGAGAAGTTTTATGGTGTCTTTTCTGCAGGTTTCTTCATCTGGTGAGGCCAGAAGGACATCATTCACATACGGCAATACTTGACTTCCTCCTGGGAGTTGAATTTAGCCATACTCGCGACCATGACTTGTGAGTAAATTGTTGGGCTCTCACAATACCCTTGCGGCAGTCTGGTATAAGTGTATCTTTTCCCTTCATAAGTGAATGCGAACCAGAACTTGCTATTCTTATCAAGAGGCACTGAGAAAAATGCGTTGCTGATATCCACCACAGTAAAGTGAGTTGCATCTGGTCTTAAGCTGTTTAAAAGGGTATGTGGCTCTGCCACACAGGGTGCTCTCTGAATTAATGCATCATTGACAGCTTGTAATTCTTGTCCCATTCTCCATCCTACAGATGGTGCTGCTTTCTTCTTCTTCTTCTTCTTCTTCTTCTTCTTCTTCTTCTTCTTTTCCTTTCGGCTGTTCCCTTCAGGGGTCACCACAGAAAATGATCTGCCTCCATCTCTCCCTATCCTCTGCATCTTCCACTCTTACTCCAACGACCTTCATGTCCGCCTTTTGGTCTTCCTCTGGGCCTTCTGCCTGGTAGTTCCAACCTCAGCATCCTACTACCAATATACTCACTATCTCTCCTCAGTACATGTACAAACCATCTCAATCTAGCCTCTCTGACTTTGTCTCCAAAAGCTCTAACATGTGCTGTCCCTCTGAAGTGGACATGTTTACTGGAAAGCACAGCAAGGTCATCTGCAAAGTCCAGGTCCTCGATGTGTGTGAAAGGCATCCATTGAATACCTCTGGTCTTATCGAGTGTAGTTTGGCGCATAATCAAATCAACAGCAATCAGAAACAGCATTGGATAAATGATGCACCCCTGTCTTACACCAGATTCCACAGGGAGCCGCTCTGTTACGTTACCATTTACAATGATGCTGCATTCAAACTCTTGGTAGAACATCTTGATGAGTGTGACTATCTTCCTGGCATTCCATAAGATAGCAGTATCTTCCATAGGGTTTCACGGTGCAAACTGTCAAAGGCTTTTTGAAAGTCTATGAAATTGATGTACAGAGGGTATTCCATTCTAGACACCATTCAATGATGTTTCTAAGGGTGAAGATTTGGTCAATACAGCTTCTACCCTTTCTCAACCCAGCCTGTTCTTGTCTCAGTTTAGTATCAACAGCCTTATCGATTCTGCAGAGGATGATTTTACAGAAAACTTTTGATGGCATTGAAAGCAGTGTGATGAAAGCAGTTTCAGTTGTCGCAGTTCTGAGGGTTACCTTTCTTTGGAAGTTTGACAGTGAGTCCTTTTGTCCAGTCTTCTGGAATAGCTTCTTTTTCCCACACAGTTCTGAAGAAGTCTGTTAATACCTTCATTGAGGTTTCAGGGTCAGCTTTTAGCATCTCAGCGTGTATAACGTCGATACCAGCTGCTTTCCCACTCTTCATAGTTTGGATAGCACATTTGACGTCATGTTCTTTTGGGCAGCTGACATCAATGCCAAAAACTTCATTTTCTGGTAGGGGATTGGGTGCATCCTCTGGTTTAGGTCTGTTGAGAACTTCACTAATGTGCTGCATCCATCTCATTGCTTGCTGTTCTTTAGTTGTAAGAATCTTGCCATCCTTATGTTTCACTGAGCCAGACTGGCAGGTGTTCATGCCACACAGCTGTTTCGTGATTTTATATACAGTGCTTAGTTCTCCTCTCTCAGCAGCTCGTTCAGCATCACTAGCTAATTCATCAACAAAGGCTCTTTTGTCGTTCCTGGCACTCCTTTCGACTTCCTTATCCTTAGCCTTGTATGCTTCCAAAACTTGCTTTTGTAGTCTTGGTGATTTTGTGTTTAGCATCTTTGCCTTCAGTTGTTTTCTCTCATTTAGTTTCTGCCATGTTCCAGATGTAATCCATTCTTTGTTAGTTTTCTTTTTGTAACCAAGTACTTTGGTGGCTGTCTCAACATAGGTTTCTCTGATGTTTTTCCATCTGGTGTTAATATCTAGCAGATGCAAACTAACTGGTTTTCTTTGCAATTATTCACCGAGTACGGTACAAGACACACTATAATCCATACACCAGAAGAACGGCCGTGAAGTCGTCTCTCCATTTTGGATACTTTTTTAACATTAAAATGCTGTTTCAGTGAATAAAACAAAGGTTATAAAGACGATATGCACGTAAACAATGCAGGCTAGTTGCTAAGGAAGATCTGAAATGAGCACCCTGATTGGTGAGCTCAGGCTTGCACATGCGCAGTGCCCGTCACACGTTAACTTCCGGTTTACTTCCTGACTCTAGTATACTGCATGTGGAACTTATCTCCAACTTTCTCTTCAATGACAGTAAGTAAGTTTATTTATAAGATTGTGAATACACATAGTTTCTGGAAAAGGAGACTGAAATGTCATCTGTGATGTCGAGTAGCATTAGTATAGATGTTCAATTTGACGCTGGAATTCGGCTTTGAAGAAGATTATTTCTCTCTCTCTCTCTCTCTCTCTCTGTCTCTCTGTCACACACACACACACACACACACACACACACACACACACACACACACACACACACACACACACACACACACACACAGTGTGCAAATGGTTAAATTAGCGGCATCCAGATGAACTAGTGCAATTTGAATGGAAAAAAATACAATATATGAAGGGAATGGGGCAAATGAGTGCAAAATGGTGCAATATGAGCAGTCACCCACAGCTTACAGTCTGTGTGTGTGTGTGTGTGTGTGTGTGTGTGTGTATGATACCTCAGGTCTGCTGGAATATTAAGAAAAATACATGATTCCATTGCAATTCAGTCAAAGAAAATCCCATTTGCACAGTTTTATGTACAGTGGTATGAAAAAGTATCTGAACCTTTTGGAATTTCTCACATTTCTGAATAAAATCACCATCAAATGTGATCTGATCTTTGTCAAAATCACACAGATGAAAAAACAGTGTCTGCTTTAACTAAAACCCACCCAAACATTTATAGGTTTTCATATTTTAATGAGATAGCATGCAAACAATGACCGAAGGGGAGGAATAAGTAACTGAACCCTCTGCCTAAGCAATTGAAACCAATTTTTACCAAACAATTTAAGTCAGATGTGTGCCCAATCACTGATGAGTGGCTTAAAGCTGCCTTGCCCACTATAAAACACACACCTGGTAAGAATTGTCTTGATCAGAAGCATTATCTGATGTGTACCATGGCTCGCTCAAAAGAGCTGTCTGAAGACCTGCGATCAAGAATTGTTGATTTGTATAAAGCTGGGAAAGGATACAAAACCATCTCTAAAAGTCTGGATGTTCATCAATCGACAGTCAGAGAAGTTGTCTACAAATGGAGAGAATTTGGCACTGTTGCTTCTCTCCCAAGGAGTGGCCGTCCACCAAAGATGGCGCCAAGAGTTCAGCGCATAATACTTAGAAAGGTTAAAAAAAAAAAACTAGAGTGTCTGCTAAAGACTTAGAGAAATTCACTAGCACAGTCCAATATCTCTGTGCACACATTAACTATATGTAAAACAATGGCCAAGAATGGTGTTCATGGGAGGACTCCAAGGAGGAAGCCACGGCTGTCTAAAAAAACATTGTTGCTCGTTTAATGTTCGCAAAAAGGCACTTGGACACTCCACAGAAGTTTTGGCAAAATATTTTGTGGACTGTTGAAACCAAAGTTGAATTGTTTGGGAGGAACACACAACGTCATGTGTGGAGGAAAAATGGAACAGCTCACCAACATCAACACCTCATCCCCACCGTGAAGCATGGTGGAGGGTGCATCATGGTTTGGGGCTGTTTTGCTGCCTCGGGGCATGGACAACTTGCAATCTTTAATGGAAAAATGAATTCAAAAGATTATCAGGATGTTTTGCAGGAAAACCTGAGGCCGTCTGTCAGACAGTTGAAGCTAAAAAGAGGATGGATGCTGCAACAAGACAATGATCCAAAACACAGAAGTAAATCAACTTCAGAATGGTTTCAGAAGAACAAAGTACACTTTCTGGAGTGGCCAAGTCAAAGTCCAGACTTGAACCCCATTGATATGCTGTGGCATGACCTCAAGACAGCGATTCATGCCAGACATCCCAGGAATCTGACTGAACTACAGCAGTTTTGTAAAGAAGAATGGGCCAAGAGTAGTCCTGATCGATGTGCCAGACTGATCTGCAGCTACAGGAAGCGTCTGGTTGAAGTTATTGCTGCCAAAGGGGGGGCCACAAAATATTAAATGTGATGGTTCAGTTACTTATTCCTCCCCCTTCTGTCATTGTCTGCATGCTATCCTCATTAAAATATGAAAACATATAAGTGTTTGGGTGGTTTTTTTCATCTGTGTGATTTTGACAAAGATCAGATCACATTTGATTGTGATTTTATGCAGAAATGTGAGAAATTCCAAAAGGTTCAGTTACTTTTTCATACCACTGTACTTTAGAAACTTAATATGAGTATTTTATAAGTATTGGTATCTTTCTCTGAATGCAAAATTCAATTATGGATTTTGTTTTTTTATCATTTGATTTGCGTGTAATCTTATCTGGACTGGACATGCTAGATTGTGGGTTGTATAATTTTGTACGAAAATTGGTCAAGACTTGAAAAATACTTAAATGTTTCATACCTTTTACATATAAACAAACTGATGATGATGATGATGATGCCAGCTGTGTTGATGAAGATTTCGATTTTGATGTTAATAAAGAAGAGGCATTTGTTAATAGAAGTGACTGGTGTTTGTGAAGAAGATGCGATTTTATCTGCTGAGCAGGATATAGATGAAGAAGATAATGCTGAGGGCAGAGTTGATGAAGCTTACTTGTATAAAGAGATCAGAGAGTTTTGTTATATGGGTATCTTTATATATATAAATATACATTACCACAGTGACTGATGGGTTTAAAAAGTGCCTGTCAGATTAAAACAAGGATGATTTCTCTTATCATGTCTGTCTTCCTTTCGGCTTTTTCCCTTTTACTCGGGAGTCGCCACAGCGAATCATCTGATTTGCACGTTTGATTTGGCAGAGGTTTTTACGTCGGATGCCCTTCCTGTCACAACCCTTTTAGCAAGGGATATAAACATGCTGACGACTTTGCAGCCTACTCTTTACGAAAGTCAGCAATGGTTCTTTTACATGCCTCTCACCATAGACAGTGAGAGACATGGCCTGCCTTTGATAACCCAGTTAGCTGCACTGGGGGGGGGGACAGTGACAACCTTGTGGAGAGTGGGACTCGAACCCCCAACCTTTGGATCAGCGATCTAGTGCCCTATACTACTAGACCACCACTGATTTCTCTTATCATATCTTCTGAAAACTCTTCCTAGCCATGTTTTCTAAAAGTTTATATGGCTGAAGTGCATAAAAGTGTTTGGTTGCTAAGGACTAATGATCTTGGAAGAAGTGCAATCTTTGTGCTCATTTTTCTCTAAAATGTCTTTTGAAATTTTTAGTTGAATGCTATCACAAGAAATGGCATAGCTCGGTCAGTTTTCAAGGTGTTGACAAACTTTTTGCTGCATTTTGCAGCTTTGGGCTGCTTGAGGAAGCTCTATCTGACTGTGTAAAAATCTAATTTTTCATTTTTGGACCCAAGAGCCTACTTTCGGTGGAATCGCTCACATTTCTTCAAGAGTGTCATTTGAGTTCTGATTTTGATGGAATGTGAGCCCTTCATTGTTGGTGATGGTAGGGGGGGTGGGGTTGGGATTCTATTCACCCACCTGAAAAGAGTGTGTAGGTTTAGTGGAAACAATTGGAGTTGACTTAGCCATTTGTTCATAATGTTCTGATAAGGTATCAGTTAGCACAGTGGCGTATTTAGCGATATGCACTTATAAGTCAGAAGTACCTATTGCCTATTGCTGGTTTTCCCTTTCTTGAAGGAACTGGGAAAGGTCTACCAAAAATGATATCATGCAGGGAGAGATGTACAGTTTTCCTAGGTGTCATTCTTAATTCTGCCAATGTAGCTGGTAAAAGATCTACCCAATTTTTATGACCTGTTTGCATTGGTTTGGTCAATTTGTCCTGCCATGTTCAATTTGTTCTTTCTACAATACCAGAAGACTGGCGTGGTAAGGAATATCAGAATGCTAAGACAGTGACAGGTACTTACATAAATACACTTTAGAAGTGAAATGAGTTCCTTTGTCTGAATCAATTGCATGTGATACATCATAGCGGGGAATAATTTCTTTCGGTAAGAACCTCTTTCGCATTTTCTTGACTACAAAGCTTCCAGCCATCTGGAAAATTTGTCTACCAGAACCAAGAGATATTTAAATGCTTCACAGGTGGGCAAGAGTGTGAAATCCACTTTCCATTCTGAGAATGGACATGTAGGTATTGATAGTTTCTCATATTTGGCTGGGGCTTTGATAATGTTCTGAACACAGATTAGGCATCTGGAGAGAATGGGACCAGTTATGCCACCTATGTTGGCTATACAAAAAAGTTTATTCATATTCCCATCTGAGCTCCCTTGGTACGCGATGAGTAACATTGTGAAACTTGTGCACGAGGAATGGAAGACAGTGGGAAGGAAGGCAGATGTGACCAACTGAACTGTACCATAATCCAGTCAGAGGAGACATAAGACTTCTGGGATTGGGTATCATTTGGAGTAGCTGAATCCTGTAAGGAGTGGAGGTCAAGGTCAGGAATGAGAGTACTGCAAAAAAAACAAACAAACAAAAAACACTATTTCATGGTGTTGAGTCAGAATCAGGAAAGAAAACTTGTAACTTAAGAGCCGCTTTGATGACGTGATCAGCCAAGGAGTTACCACAAATTTTAGGAGAATCGTCAGAACAATTGGCCTTTGTCCTAACAATGGCCAGTGTATGAAGGAGGTGACACACATTTATTAGGTTCTGAAGAAGTGAGGCATGTTCGATGTTCTTAAAAATCCATTCCAAGGTTGACTTTTTTGGAAAAGGTGGACATTTTAAGGAGAAGTTGGCCAACCCCAAAGCTCGCTAGCTTGTTTCAGCCTTGGGAATGGTTTGGTCACCACTTCCAGACGAGTGCTAATGAACAGTATGTATTGATGATGCATTCAGAGTTAAAGAGGGTTAACTGGGTTTTTTGCTTTAGTAATAATGGTATTCACCCTCAACACTCAAAATGCCCCTCTCTCACCTGTGTTATACTGTGTTTTTGTATGTTATAAATGGTTTATATAATTGTGATGTGATAGTGGTGGCATCAAGAGATTACATCTGTTAATTCCCACTTAAGGCCATTGTAGCAAATACACAGCCCACCACCCGGTTGATAGACAGATGCTGCCAAACACTGAATTCCCCAAAATATCTTCCATATGAAACCACTGAGCATAAGTCTTATGACTCTGTCTACATCAAAATGGAAGTGTAACTCATTACTGCCATCTGCTTCATTGCTGCACACGGAAACATTGCAAGAGGGTTACCTGGGAAACCAGAGCTGGCTATGAGATTTGCTTTCACCATGAAGTGGTTCTCATGTCAGATGTTATGGATTCCACTTAAAAACTCTCACGATATCCGGGAATATTTTATGACACAAAAGGTTTAAAACAAAATTATAACTTTAACACCTCATCAGATACCACTGAAAAAAAGAAAACGATACCAATATTGTTAAAATATTGAAAATAGAAAAAACTTATAAACATTTTAGCTCTGAATAAACTGGATAATTACCCCACACTGAGAGGGACTTGGAGATAAATTTTCATTCGATTCTAATCAGCAGAATATCTTGAAACTCAATCAGTTTTTTGGAATAAATGTTAAAATAAATGTATGTCTGCTTTAAAACATTGTCTATACAAAACAACATGAGTCATTTATGCAGATAATACAGTTTTGCATCATCAATAATGTATCATGTTAACTAACTTGTTCTGGGTAGCAGACAGCAATGTATTACAGACAAAATTCTTTTAAATGGGAACAGATTTAATCAACACACACTAGTAAACACATTAAAGAATACTAATCTACATCTGACCAAGATTGAAAAAAAAAAAGATGTATTTACAGTCCTTTTTTGAAGTGTGACAGGTCTGGTGAAATGTATCCTTCCTTCTTTTCTCCTTCCCTGCACTCTCTCACTTCCCCCTTATATATATATATGTATGTATATATATATATATATATATATATATATATATATATATACATATATATATATATATATATATATATATATATATATATATATATATATATATATATACACACACACACGCACACACACACACACACACACACACACACACAGTGGTACCACCTCACCTTACGATAGTCTCAGCAAACGAAAATTCCAGGTTACGAAAAACATTTTTCAAATTTTTTGTCTTTGTATACAAAACAAGTTCACCTTACTAAACACGCCATTCAAACATTAAAACGCACCATTCAAACATTAAAACGCGCCATTCGAACAATGCACGAGCTGCTCTCCCATCAATGGCGTTCAAACATCCCACCCCGCTGGCCTCCCATTGGCTAGGAGGGATGACGCAGCTCCCTCTTATTTGCTATCTCCCAACATACTGCCCCGCTGGCCTCCCATTGGCTAGGAGAGATGACGCAGCTCCCTCCCATTGGCTATTATTGAGCTGCATTTCCCATAATGCTTTTCATGTAAGGGACAGAGTTACTGTTGTTTCATGCTTTATTTCTTGACTCAGGCTTTTAACCTTCCATAAACATTTGTAAGATTATAACTCTGCTAAGAAGACATGGTCAACACCCCCCCCACACACACACACACACACACACACACACACACACACACACACACACACATGCGTGCACGATTTCCGGAGGGACCAAGCCCGGAGAAATGCAGAGGGTTGTGTCAGGAAGGGCACCCGACGTAAAAACAATGCCAAACTTTTATGATGCAAATCAGAAGTATTACCCCAATACCGGATCGGTCGAGGCCCGGGTTAACAACGACCGCCATCAATGCTGTCAACCAACAGGGTGCTGATGGAAATTGGACTACTGTTGGTCGAAGACATCGAAGAAGGAGAGGCGGGAGGCGTGTCCGTAGGCAGACAGAGAAGAGGACAGGCATGAGTCTAGGACTGAGAGTGGGGACTTTGAATGTTGGAACTATGCAAGGAAAAGGTAGAGAGCTGGCTGACATGATGCGGAGGAGGAAGGTGGACATACTCTGTGTTCAGGAGACCAGGTGGAAAGGTAGCAAAGCTAAAAGCTTAGGAGCAGGGTTTAAGCTGTTTTATCATGGTGTGCATAGGAAACACCCTTCTTGTTTGATATGGTGATGGACAGGCTAACAGATGAGGTTAGACAAGATTCCCCATGGACTATGATGTTTGCAGATGACATTGTGATCTGCAGTGAGAGCAGAGAACAAGTGCAGGAAAATCTAGAGAGGTGGAGGTATGCCCTGGAAAGGAGAGGAATGAAGGTTAGCCTCAGAAAATCAGAATACATGTGTGTGAATGAGAAGGACCTAGGAGGAACGGTGATGTTATAGGGAGCAGAGATAGCGAAGGTGGAGGATTTTGAAGAAGTACTTAGGCTCAACAATCCAGAGCAATAGAGAGTATGGAAAAGAGGTGAAGAAGCGTGTGCAGGCAGGCTGGAATGGTTGGAGAAAAGTGTCCGGTGTGATGTGCGATAGGAGAGTATCAGCAAGAATGAAAGGAAAAGTGTACAAGACGGTGGTGAGGCCAGCAATGTTGTCTGGCTTAGAAACAGTGGCACTGAGGAAAAGGCAGGAGGCAGAGCTGGAGGTAGCAGAGATGAAAATGTTGAGGTTCTCTCTGGGAGTAACGAGGGTACATAATATCAATAAATATGTATCCAAAGCTACAAATGCTTATAATAACAATTAAACATTGAAAAAATAACATAAGATATAAATAAAATATAAATACAGACGCTCTCTAACTCACAAACATTAGTTTTTGAAACATCGGGAGATACCAACAGAAGTCGAAAGGGAGGCATGGGTGCGCAACAGAGATGTAACAATGTATCCAGTTTTGATGGGAGATTTTGGGTTGTTTTTTTTTTTTGTGTGTTGGTGTAGGATTTTTTTTTGTTTGTTTGTATTGTTTTGTTTTTTGTTTTCATAATTTGCCTTGTTTTTGTGACATTTTCCTTAACTTTTCCACCTATTCTTTTTAAATTTCCTACTTTTTTAATTCGATGAATATTTATTTATTTATTTATTTTAAAAAGCCACTGAAGCGCGAAGTAGCGAGGGATTCCTGTGTGTGTGTGTGTGTGTGTGTGTGTGTATGTGTGTGTGTGTGTGTGTGTATATATATATATATATATATAAATATATATATATATATATATATATATATATATATATATATATACACACACACACAATGTATGTCTGTCTGTCTTCCTTTCGACTTTTTCCCTTTTACTCAGGAGTCGCCACAGCAAATCATTGGATTCGCACGTTTGATTTTTGGAAGGGGGTTTTTACGTCGGATGCCCTTCCTGTCACAACTTTTTTTAGCAAGGGACAGAAACACGCTGACGACTTTGCAGCCTACTCTTTACGAAAGTCAGCAATGGTTCTTTTACATGCCTCTCATCATAGACAGTGAGAGACATGGCCTGCCTTTTGATAACCCAGTTAGCTGCACTGGAGAGGACAGTGATAACCTTGTGGAGCGTGGGACTCGAACCCCCAACCAAGCGATCCAGCGCCCCATATCACTAGACCACCACTGCCCCTACACACACACACAATGTATATATATATATATATATATATATATATATATATATATATATATATATATAAAAAAAAACTAAAAAACTGTTGGGTTTTTACACCCGAGCCTCGTGGCTCATCAGGCCGGTGCTTATCCCCGGTTTTCGTAGCGTGAAGCGACTAGGAGTTCAACTCCCCTTGGATGGGACGCTAGTCCATCGCAGGTTACCTTCCCAGTATATTTTACTGGTACCCATTTATACTGCTGGGTGAACAGAGGCACACTTGTGGTTGAGACCTTGCCCAGGGGTCTTAGCACAGTGAGGGTCTCAGTGGGATTGGAACTCACAACCTCCCGATCATGAGCGCAGCACCCTAACCACTATGCCAATGGCCCCATATATATATATATATATATATATATATATATATATATATATATATATGCACACACAGTCTGCCCCCTACTTACGAAATTAATCCATTCCAGCGCCTTTTTCACAACGCAGGAGTTTCATAAGTAGGTGGCGCATTTTACATGTAAAACGCCTGATTCGTTCCAAGGCTCCCAAAATTACCCCATAAACCCGTTAAAAATGATAAAAGTACACCAATTTTGTCATATGTGTTAAAACCGGTGGCAGTGGTGGGCTAGTGGTATAGGGCGCTGGATCGCTGATCCAAAGGTTGGGGGTTCGAGTCCCGCTCTCCTTTCAAACCGAAAGGAAGACAGACAGACAGTGTTAAAAGTAAAAGAAAATTATTAAAACATTTAAAAATTTTATTAAAATTTTATTAACATATTTACTAATTAAACCCTTATTAAACATTTTTTATTAACACACATACATACACACACACACACACACACACACACACACACACACAATACAGTATGCATTAAATGTGTATTGTATACACATTAAATGTTTATTGTGGCGCTGCGGGCCACCCCCACAAGCATGATGCCGGAGCATTTTAAGACGTGGATTTCAAAGAGCATTCCCTGCTTGACAAATCGGAGGTCCAAACTCAACTTTAACTTGATTCCTTGAGGGATCGGAGGTCCAGATGAGCTGTGTTTTGCTCACATGTGCCACATTTGTTAAACATTTACTGAATTAAACCACTTAAAAAACTAAACTAAAGAGTTAAGCCTCCTATTGTCTCTCTCACACACACACAAATGCGCGCACACAAAACTCGGGCAGCTGACTGAACAATTCCATTTAAATGTTTAAATGGACAGGTTGTTTTATTTAAAAGCGGAATTACAGTACTTGTTTGAAAGATCAGAGGTCCTCATTCAATATTAATTTGCTTACTTGCGAGATCGCAGATCTTCTCCCACGGAGCACTCTGTTTTAATATCTTGCCGAAATAATCGCCTCCGTCACTGTATCTCTGCTTTAAGGTCTCCTTCTGGTTCAATATTGTCCCGATTGTAGAGGAGTTTCGGCGATAACGAAATACAACTCTGCATGATCCATCTCAAAACAAGCCAACAGTCAACTCTCCTTACGCGTGTGACAAACAGGAAGTATGGGTACAGGAAGTGTGGTAACGTTCAGCCGCGTCATCCCTCCTAGACAATGGGAGACCAGTGGGATGGGATGTTGTGAGACAGCCAATGAGAGAGCAACTCTCGTATTGTGTGAAATTTTGATTGGCGCGTTTGAATTTTGAATGCCGTATTTGGCGCTTTTCGTAAGAGGAGGTTGTTTTCGTCTCCCGGGTATGAAAACTTAGGAAAATGGTTTTTGTGACCTGGAATTTTTGTACCCACGGGATTTCGTAAGTAGGGGGCAGACTGTGTGTGTGTGTGTGTGTGTGTGTGTGTGTGTGTGTGTATAAACATACATAGTTTTCCAGCCCCTTGGAATTTCCAGATGTGCTCGGAACATGTCTTGACCTCGTTTAACAAAACAAAACCACCGCATTACACCTCCATTCCAAAAGGGAAACATTTTGACTTTACAGACGCAAAATTTTTCTTCTTAGTATAAAAATGATAAAGTAGTCACTTGTGTATATTTACATATAATGCAATACATTAGTAAGCACACGGGATATATATATATATATATATATATATATATATATATATATATATATCTGTATATGTGTGTGTGTGTGTGTGTGTGTGTGTGTGTACAGTATACTAGTATATATATATATATATATATATATATATATATATATATATATATATATATATATATATACTAGTATACTGTACACACACACACACACACACACACACACAAAACTCAAATACGGGATAAGCAATCAGCAGTTATATTGCCAGTACCCTTCACATGCTTAATTTCTCAGTCAAACTCTCGTAAGATCAAATTCCAATTCAGCAATTGTCAGTTCTTGTTTTTCATCCTATTCAAAAACATTAGCAGATCGTGGTCAGTATTTCATTGGCTGAACAGTCATAAACCTCAAAATGTTCAAGGATAGAACCAGAGCCAACAGCTCCTTTTCAATCGTAGAATACTTATTTTGGTGGCAATTGAACTTTCTGGCAAAGTATGTCATGGGATGTCATCTGAGTCACTTTTTTGTAGGAGCACAGATCCATGAGCTTGGTCGCTAGCATAAACCGTGATGGAGAACAGTTTGTTGAAGTCAGGAGACTTGAACACGGGGAAGTGACACAACAAAGACTTCAGGTGATCGAAGGCTCTTTGGCAGACTTCATACCAAGTGAACTTTATGCCTTTCTTCAGTTGGTTGGTGAGAGTGAGAGCAATCTCAGCAGTTCTTGCAGAACTTGCAGTAGTACCGATCATTCCAAGGAAGTGGCATAAAGTTTTTTGTTGTTGTCAGGAACTGGAAAATCCAGAATGGCTTGGACATTTGCATTTATGGGTGCCACCATACCCTGGCCTATGATGCAGCCAGTGTATGTGACGGTACAACATCCAAAGTCACTCTTGCTCAGGTTCTTTGGCCTCTGTCAGTCTCGAAAGACTATGGAACTGCGCTCTGGCTGGTATCCCAGCTGGTGATACTCTGCAGTGTGCAGAGCCTGGGTAGGAAGTATGGAGGACAGGCTTTTACCCAAGCAGCAAGTCCCAACTCTCAGCGCCAGTGGAAGAATCCAATGGAAGGGCAGAAGCCGATAATACTGGAATCCAGTGCCGCAGGAGTTGCCAGAACGTGGCTGTGAATGAACTGCCTCAGGGAACGCCGACTCCCAATTAAAAATATGCTGATGGCTTTCCAGCCTACTGCTGTCGAAAGTCAACAATGGTTCTTTTACATACCTCACCATCAACAATGAGAGACATGGTCGGCCTTTGGTAACCCAGTTAGCTGCACTGGGGGAGAGGGGAACAGTGACAACCCTGTGGAGAGTGGGACTCGAACCCCCAACCTTAGGATCAATGATCCTGCGCCCTATACCACTAGACCAGCAATGCTCAGGTTAACAGTCAGGCTCTCCTGGGTCAAGTGCTGGAACAACATCTCTACATCTTTTAGATGTTCTTCCCAAGACTCACTCCATGTGATCAGGTTGTCGATGTACGCACCCGTGTGTGGCAATCCAGTGATTGTTGACTGTATCATCCTTTGGAACGTGGCTGGGGCATTTTTCATGCAAAAGGTAGGACTTCATACTAGTATAACCCAGGGGGATGAAGGGGGCTTTCTACCACAGGCTTCACCAGGGATACATGGAACACTGGGAGCACTGTGAGCATGGCTTGGAGCTTCAGTTGGATGGCACTGGGATTTATGATGGCCCAATATATTTAGGAGCCATCTCTTTGGAATCAGTTTGAAGGGACAGGTCTCTGGAGGAGAGCCGAACCTGTTGCCTGATTGTGTGGGCCGGCACAGGGGTCCAGTGACGATCAGTGAGCCGCCGATTCCGGGCAGCTGACCTTTCCAGTTTGGCATGAGCTTCCTGCCAGACCCAGTGTGCTCTGCGGAAGTGTGCCTGCCTGGACGGATGGGACAGCTGCTTCGATTTCCTGACAGGGGAACAGGGGAGGTTGGAACGTGTTGATCACCATGAAAGGAGACATACCCATGGCGGCACAGATGCGGGAGTTATGGCAGTACTTGATCCACGGGAGGTGTATGGACCAGGAGACTAGGAGGTGGGAGGAAACACAGCACAGGGAGGATTCCAGGCTCTGATTTGTCTGCTTCACTTGCCCATTGGATTGGGGGTGGTAGCCGGAGGTCAGGCTGCTGGAAACTCCCAAGGTGTTGTAAAACGCCTTCCATACCCTGGACGGTAACTGTGGGCCTCAGTCTGAAACAATGTCTTGGGGGATTGCATAGAGGCGGAACAAGTGTTGGACCAGCATGCCAGCTGTCTCCATAGCCAAGGGGAGCATAGGTAGGGGGACGAAATGGACTACCTTAGAGAAATGATCCACTACGGTCAGAATGACCGTGTTGCCTTCGAACGGAGGTAGCCCAGTGACGAAGTCCACGGCAATGTGCAACCAGGGGTGATGAGGTATGGGCAAGGGTTGGAGGATACTCATGGGTGCACGGTGGGAGGACTTGATTTGGGTTCAAGTGGCAGAAGCTTTGACAAACTCTCAGATGTTGGCTGTCATGGTTGGCCACCAGAAACATTGTCGGAGGAAGAAGTGGACTCCAGGGTGGCAGGCCAATTTGGATGCATGTCCCCACTGGAGCACTGGGGTTCTGGCCATTGGAGGAACATATAACCATCCCTGGGACACCCTTTGGGCTCCAGTTCCCTTTGCTGGGAATCCTGGACCAGGTGCTCCACCTCCCACGAGGCCGCTATAAGCGAGATGATCAAAAACCTTCTTCATTTCCAGCATGAAGTAATCTTAGTGCGAGCATAAATCCGGAGTATGGATGGCGACTGTTAGCGCCCAAGACGAGGCTTGATCTGTAGGCAGGCTCATCACAAATGTGATCTTGGCTTGGACCATGGTGTAGGTGAGTGGCTGCTGACTGAAGACAAGCGAGCACTGGTGGAGGAACTGAGGACATGTGCTGATCCTGCCGGAATACCTTGACAGCGTGGGGATGAGTGGCTCTTGGTGAGTGGTGAGCAGGGTTGGCAATGCTGCCAGTGCGGAGAGTGAAGGGTCAGTAGGCAGGGTCGGGACGGTGAGTTGGGTAGCAATGGCATCCATCCTTCTGCCAAGCTGAACCACTCTGGAGGCTGTCTATAACCCAGTGCAGGGTGGCGCCGTGCTGGCCCAACAGCAGTCCCTGGCTGGACAACACCTGCCTGAGCTGTGTGGTCTCCACTGAGTCCATTCTGGCTCGAAGATTCTGTGACGGAATGACTTTCAGCCGGACCCAGAAATGCAGGAGACAGTGTAAAATGCCACAGAGCTGGTTTATTATTTGAACAGGGTAAACCTTAAGCCTGGATGCAAGCATGCTAACTCTTGGAGATGAAGGGGAAAACACAACAAACACTAAGCACTGGGAACTGGAACCATGATCCAGAGAGATCACAGGGGAACACAGACTTGAAACGAGGAACAATCTTCTAGCACTGGGAGGAGTGCGCTGCTCATCTTTATAGTATGATAAATTAATGAGTGGAATCAGGTGTGTGCATAGCGATCTACCCGCATCTGACAGCCATGCCCCTCTGCTGGAGCCTGCAGTGCTTAGAGAGAGAGAGAGAGAGAGAGAGAGAGAGAGAAATCAAAGTCCCCCACAACACAGACTATAACAGGAAACAACACAAGGACCTTGTCTCCTGCTTTAAACTCACTGCTTCTAGCCCTACGATCATACCATGTTTTCATTTTTCCCTGGCTAGGTTTCAAGCTGCACGCAGCCTTTCCTTGAACTTGCTAGCATAGTCTAACAAACTGATATGCGGCTCGGTTGTTCACTCAACGATAGCAAAGGTCCTCTCACTTCATGGCCAAACACTAACTCAAATGGACTTAATCCGCTCTAATCCGACTCTTGCACTGCCTCTCTAGTTGCAAACACCAGCAAGTGCACACCTTTATCCCAGTCTTTCTCGTGGTCATAACAATAAGTCCTCGTCATTGTCTTAATGGAACCGCTCTATGGCAAGCTGACTCTCTCGATGCACTGGAAAGAATCTGCTTCACACCTAGTTCATATACAGCCTGCTGAAACAATCCGGAAGTGAAATTCCAACCATGGTCTGACTAAATTTCCCTGGGAAAGCCAAACAACATGAAGAACTTTATCAAAACATTTTTGATTGTAGTTACTTTGATGTTACGTAGAGGTGTGGCCTCGGGGAACCTGGTAGAAGCACACATGATTGTCAACAAGTACTGATTTTCTGATCTAGTCTTAGGCAATGGACCAGCACAGTCAACCATGACCTTGGAGAAGGGCTCCCCAAATGCTGGGATAGGCCGCAACAGAGCTGCAGGTGGGTCTAACTGGTGTTTTCCAACTACCTGACAAGTATGACAGGTTTTGCAAAAATTTGAACCATCTTTCCTAAGTCAGGGCCAGAAGAAGTGTTTCATGATTTGGTCAACAGTCTTGTTAACACCAAGATGACCTCCTAAAGGTAAACTATGAGCTATCGTTAAGATCTCATTCCTGTAGACCTTTGGAACAACAATTTGCTTGACCACTGTCCAATCTGCATTGGCAGGGGCATCAGGAGGGTTCCACTTCCACATCAGTACTCCATTTTGAGCTAATACCCAACTGGAACGGCATCTATTCCTTTATCAGGAAGGGTCTCTTTTTCAGTGCACTAATTTCAGGATAATTGGTTTGTTCCTGAATCAACCGCTTTTTGAAAAGAGACAAGTCTCCAGACATTAGAATCACCAGCCCCATCCAGCTGGCTGAATAGTGAACTGATAAAAGTGTCTGATAAGTCCTCAAAAAAAAGAAACCATATTAGATTTAACAGAGTCATGAGGCAAACCACACAACTCATGACTATTCAATGTGCCAGACGGCACCTGATCTTCTTGAGCCTTCTTGGCCATAGCACGAGTTACTGCACAGGAAGGATACAGGGATGGGTCTTCATCGCCATCTTCAGTGCTCGGCTGTAAAGTAAGATGAACAAGGGGAACTACATTTCCTCCAGCCAGGTCATTGCCTAGCAATAGAGAAACTCCCTTGATAGGTAGACTTGACATAAGTCTCTCACCTGTACCTGTCCTGTAACTAAATCTTTTTTCAAGAATATAGAGCGCAAGGATACAGATACAGTCCTCCCTTCAATACCTTGTACAAGTATATAATCCCTAGAAGCAGTCTCATTACATAACTCCAAGGGGTCCATCAACAAAAGTGACTGGGAAGTGCCTCACTTCTCAATCAGAGCCACAAATCCCTTTGACACAAATGGAAGAAATTCCTCCCTCATGAAGTCAGCAGTATCAGGCTTCTTAGCCTCACAAGGAACAGGCAATTTTACAGATCTGTCGTCTACATTTTTCTGGCGTTTCTACCTTTGTCTTCATGAAGGCATTGGGTCTGGTATCCTTTCCTTTTTCTTTTTCTTTATTCACTTTTAGGAACCTACATTTAGTTGCAACATGACAAGATTTCTTGCAATAACTGCAAACTAGACCACTTTTGTCCCTCTCAGCTTTTACACTTCTATCAGACCTTTGATTGGATTTCTGATCACCCTTACCAGATTTGTCTTTAGGTGAGAAATCTTGGGACTGAGACTTGAGACTGAAATTTGGACTTATACATGAGAACACGTTTTATCAAAGGCGGGCCATGTCTCTCACTGTCTATGGTGAGAGGCATGTAAAAGAACCATTGCTGACTTTCGTAAAAGAGTAGACTGCAAAGTCGTCAGCGTGTTTCTGTCCCTTGCTAAAAGGGTTGTGACAGGAAGGGCATCCGACGTAAAAAACCTCTGCCAAATCAAACGTGCAAATCAGATGATTCGCTGTGGCGACTCCCGAGTAAAAAAGGGAAAAAGCCGAAAGGAAGACAGACATGAGAACACGTTTGTCTGCTAACCTGGCAGCTGATTTCACATTCAGTACTTGCTTCTCATTAAAGTAGATCTTAATATCATCCTTGAAACGTTTTTTTAATTCTTCAAATAACGCCATTTCTTTTAGTGAGTTGAAATCAATTTTAACCTCCATAGAAGTACACCAGTACTCAAAGCAAACATTCTTCTCATCAGCAAATTCTACATATCTCTGATCATTAGTTTTCTTCAGACATCTGAATTTCTGTTGGTAATCCTGTAAAACCAACTCATAAGCTGTCAAAATAACCTTTTTGACAACCTTATCAGAGGGCTCATCTGCAGACAAAGCAGAATAGGCTTGTTGAGCTTTAACCTTGAGGACAGTTTGTAACATCAGGAGCCAGTGTTCTTTTGGCCACTGACAACTCTCAGCCACCTTCTCAAAGCAGTGGAAATACTAATTACCTCCTATTCTGAGAACAGAGGCACCAGCTTTACTTCCTGGCTAGCGTGAAATGTATTTTTAGCTTCAAATTTAATTTCTCCATTTGGACCCTTTCTTCCCTCTCCAACCTCTGCAAATCAAAATCTCTTTTTCTGTCTCTCTCTTTCTGCTCTTTCCTCTTTCTATCACTCAAATTCTCTTTGTTTTTCTCTTTTTGTTCTCTCAAATTCATCATCATCATCATCATCTTCCGCTTAGTCCAGGGTCGGGTCGCGAGGGCAGCAACCTAAGCAAAGAGGTCCAGACGTCCCTCTCCCGAGCCACTTCCTCCAACTCTCCCAGGGGGGGACACCGAGGTGGTCCCAGACAAGCCGAGATACAGTCCCTCCAGCGTATTCTAGGTCGACCCCGGGGTCTCTTCCCGGTTGAACATGCCCGAAACACCACACCAGGGAGGCGTCCGGGGAGCATTCTGACCAGATGCGCGAGCCACCTCAACTGGCCCCTCTCAATGCGGAGGAGCAGCGGATCTACTCCGAGCTCTCCCCGGATGGCGGAGCTTCTCACCTTATCTCTAAGGGAGAACCCCGCCACCCGGCGAAGGAAGCTCATTTCAGCCGCTTGTATCTGTGATCTTGTTCTGTCGGTCATTACCCAAAGCTCGTGACCATAGGTGAGGGTTGGAATGTAAATCGACTGGTAAATTGAGAGCTTTGCCTTGCGGCTCAGCTCCTTCTTCACCACGACGGACCGATACAGGCACCACTTAACAGCAGAGGCTGCAGCGATCCGTCTGTCGATCTCTCGCTCCATCCTTCCCTCACTCGTAAACAAGACCCCAAGATACTTAAACTCCTCCACTTGGGGCAGGACCTCATTCCCGACCCGGAGGGTGCATTCCATCATTGTCCGACTGAGAACCATGGCCTCGGACTTGGAGGTCCTGATCTTCATCCCGGCTACTTCGCACTCAGCTGTGAATCGCTCCAATGAGAGCTGGAGAGCCCGACTTGATGAAGCCAAAAGGACAACATCATCCGCAAAAAGCAGAGACGATATCCGATGGCCACCAAACCAGAACCCCTCATCGCCTCGACTGTGCCTAGAAATTCTGTCCATAAAAATTATGAACAGAATTGGTGACAAAGGACAGCCTTGGTGGACTCCAACTCCCACTGGAAACGAATCCGACCTGCTGTTACCAATACGGACCAAACTCTGGCTCTGGTGATACAGCAACCGAATAGCTCGTAGCAATGGATCCGGAATGCCGTACTCTCGGAGCACGCCCCACAAGATCGTTTGAGGGACACGGTCGAAAGCCTTCTCCAAATCCACAAAGCACATGTGGACAGATTGGGCAGACCCCCACCCAAACCCCCAGGGTCTTCTTCTTCCATGGTGGGCGTGTTGGTGGGATTGAGGAGGTCCTCAAAGTATTCCCTCCACCTCTTGACAACATCCCCAGTCAAGGTAAGCAGCTCCCCACCTCCACTGGAAACCGTGTTTGTGAAGAACTGCTTCCCCCTCCTGAGGCGTCGGATGGTGGCCCAGAACCTTTTTGAGGCCAACCGATAATCACGCTCCAGGCCCTCACCGAACTCTTCCCCCGCCCGAGATTTTGCATCTGCGACAGCCTCGGCTGCAGCACGTTTGACCTGCCAGGTCTGGAAGGCAACCTCCCACACCACCGAAGCCAACTCACCACCAGGTAGTGATTGGTAGACAGCTCAGCTCCTCTCTTCACCCGAGTGTCCAGAACATATGGTCGCAAGTCCGATGACACAACTACAAAGTCAATCATCGAACTGCGACCTAGGGTGTCCTGGTGCCAAGTGCACTTATGGACACCCTTCTGTTCGAACATGGTGTTCGTGATAGACAAACTATGACGAGCACAGAAGTCCAACAACGAAACACCATTCGGATTCAGACCGGAAAGGCCGTACCTACCGATCACACCCTTCCAGGTCACACTATCGTTGCCCACATGGGCGTTGAAGACAAGACAACGAGCGAGTCTCCCGAGGGAGCGTTCTCCAATACCCCCCCAAAGACTCTAAAAGGGTAGGTACTCTGAACTGTCATTTGGTGCATAAGTACAAATAACAGTCAGGACCCGTCCCCCCACCCGAAGACAAAGGGAAGCTGCCCTTTCGTCAACCAGGGAGAACCCCAACATTTGGGCACCGAGACGGGGGGGCAACAAGAATACCCACACCGGCTCGCCGCCTCTCCTCATGAGCAACTCCAGAATAGAAGAAGGTCCAGCCTCTTTCGAGATGGATGGTTCCAGAGCCCAAGCTATGCGTTGAGGTGAGCCCGACTATATCTAGTCGGTATCTCTCCACCTCACGCACCAAATCAGGCTTCTTTCCTGCCAAAGAGGTGACATTCCATGTCCCGAGGGTCAGAGTAAGTAGCCGAGGATAGGTCCGACAGAACCCATGCCTTTGGCTGCCACCCAATTCACACTGCACCCGACCCCTAAAACTCCTCCCACGGGTGGTGGGTCCATGGGAGGGCGGACCCATGTCTCCTTTTCGGGCTAGGCCCGGCCAGGCTACATGGGCATAAGCCCGACCACCAGGCACTCGCCTTCGAGCCCCTCCCCTGGGCCTGGCTTCAGGAGGGAACCCCGGTGACCCGCGTCCGGGCAAGGGAGACTGCTTCCTGTTCATGTGTCATAGGGGTTTTTTGAATCGCACTTCGTCTGGACCTTCACCCCGGACCTGTTTGACTTGGGTGACCCTACCAGGGGCATTTGCCCCCGACAACATAGCTCCTAGGATCATTAGGTCACGCAAACCCCTCCACCACGATAAGGTGGCGATTCAGGGAGGGGGTTCTCTCAAATTCCCTTTGTTTTTCTTCTCTTTCTTTCTCTAACATTTTTAATTTCAGTTCCATTTCTACATTTGGTTTTTCGCTTGGAAACTTCCAGATCTCCTGGTCATCATCATATCTTATCACACCATTTCTCTACCCATTGCAGAGCTGTATTATTTGCTGCCTTCAGGTCTGTGTCCAAGCAAATGGGTCCTAAAGGGCAGTTGAGCAATATGTGGGTCATTGTTTGATTTGGCTCCCCGCATGGGCATACTGCACTATCCGCAAAACCCCACCTCTGAAGGTTATCTCCTGTCCTACCAACTTTAGCTCTAGTTCTATTCAGGGTGACCCATTTTCTTCCTGTGAGGGAGAATCCACCTGGCAGGTCTTCGCTTGGGTTGGGGATGGCACTATTGCGGGTCCGGGTATCTCTCTCTCTCTCCGTTTTTGCAGTCTGTATTTTGATAGGTCTTGTATCTCTCATTCTTTCACGGTCATAAAACTCTTTCATGATTTCAGATGTCTTCTTGTTTCAGGATGATTATAAAGTGGGTACCTGGGATCATTTACTTGTTTGATCTTTTCCATTCTAGCTATAGCAGCTTGACGGCTGTCAGGTGGTGCGATGCCAGCCAGTTTATACAGTACCAGTAGGGGTGTTGATCTTAATGTACCAGTGATTAATCGACAGACTTTATTCAGCTCGATATCCGCTTTCTTAGCATTGCTAGACCACACCGGAGCACAGTATTCTGCGGTGGAATAGCATAGTACTATAGCAGTTTGCTTCAATGTTTTTGCATCTGCTCCTTAAATGGTGGATGCTATTTTGTTGAGGAGATTATTTCTGAACACCACTTTCTTAGTCAGCTTGTCGGCATGCTCCTTAAAACTTAATGTTCTATCAAGGGTAACCCCAAGATAGACTGGATGTGGATGATTTTCCAGATCTTTATGTTCCCATTTTATTTGCAATTTCTTATTTGCCTGGTGATTATTCAGATGAAATTAGCATACCTGGGTTTTCGTGGGATTGGCTTTAAGGTGCCATTTTTGTAGTAATCTGAGAGAGATGACAATGCCCTCGTCAGTCTTTCTTCGATGGTCTTGAATGATCGAGATTCTGTTGCCATGCAAGGATCGTCAGCATATATAAACCTTCAGATATCCTGGAGTTGGAGTAGGTCATTTGTGTAGATATTAAATAATAATGGGGCCAGTACAGAGCATTGAGGGAGGCCATTTCTCTGATTTCTCCACCTGCTCTTCCTGCCATCCATTTCCACGTACAAAGATCTGTTCTCCAAGAGTGATCCAATGATGCACACAATGGTGGAGTTTTGGGTCATCTGGGCCACCTTAAGGAGGAGAGATCTATGGTTGACTGTGTCATAAGCTGCTGTAAGGTTGACAAACCCAGCTCCTGTTACCTGTCTGTTCTCAAACCCATCCGCCATAAATTGAGTCAGATTCAGGACCTGGATACAGCATGATCTTCCAGGGCGGAAACATGCTTGATCTGGTGTTAGTTGATCCTCGATGGTGGGGGCTAGGCGAGACATCATACGTTCATAAAGTTTATACGTGATGCATAGCAAGGATATTGATCGATAGCTTTTGGCTAGGTTTGGTCTTTACCCAGCTTCAGAAGGGCCACAGCCCTTGCTCTTCACCATATCCTTGGTATTCTGTATGTTGAGGCACATTTATTGAAAAGGGCCAGGAGTCAAGACCGAGCCCCGACTCCAAAATGCAAAATCATTTCATCCGCAATACTGTCTAGACCAGCAGCTTTCCCTAGCTTCATGTGTTTTATTGCTGATTGAAGTTCATTCATTGTGAATGGTCTTTGTGACATGCTGCGTTGCATACCTTTTCTTCATATTCTTAAGGTATCCCCGCTCTTTGCCTTGGTTGTGTGTTTTTCCATTATGTAGAAATTGATTCGCCACTTCATTGGGTGTGACTGCTGCAATTCGTGCTGGGTACTGATTTTCAGAGTTCAGCTTCTTAATGGTACTCCAGGCTTTTTTACTGTTGTGGGTCATACCTATGCTTGTGATGGTGTCATGCCAATGTTTGGATCTTTCCTGGATTAGTGATGACATTAGGTTTTCTCCTAACTTCAGGGTGTTTTAGAGAAAGGGTCTTCTTCATAAGCATATACTCTTGGTATATCTGTTTGTTTTGTTCTGAGAGACCTGGGATGTACGACTCTCTGCAACTTCTCGGGATGTTTTTCTTGGCAGCTCCTATTATCAGCAACCGGAATTCTTCATACTGCTCAGGGTCAGGCTTGATTGTTGCGATCTTATTTTCTATGTCAGGTGTGAAATTTTCCCAGTTGGCTTTGCGATAGTTTGATCTGGGATTTTGATTTTTGGTTTCACAGGGCTGTATGACTGGTCTTATGTGAATACCTAATGGTTGGTGTTGAGATCTTGGGATTGGGTCCTCAAATGTTCTTAAGAACAGTTGGTGGTATTTATTGGAGATAAATGCCAGATCCGGATTGTATCCTCTTCTTCGTGTCTTATGAAATGTGTTGTTACCTTTTGCATCGTAGAGGATGCCCAAGGGCCCATTCCTCCACTGCTTCTCCATCATTGTTGGTGTTCTCATAGCCCCAAACAGTGTTGTGGCTATTGAAGTCTCCAGCCACAAGACAGGGCTTATTGTCCGGGATGTTGATTTTCTACTTACGAAAACTCCAGGTTCCGAAAAAAGGCTCTGGAATGGATTAATTTCGTAAGAAGAGGGCCGACTGTTTTTCCCAATTAAAAATTTTAGCTTTGTATGACAGGCAAAATTCTTTTAAATGGAAACCGATTTAATCAATGCACACTATCTATCTATCTAGTGCCTGAGTCATAGGACGACCACTGGCGATCCGCCATGAAGGATAAAGCCCTGGTTATCATCTTCATGGAGGTTTTCTTGGCAGGATTGGTGCAATTATTTGCCATTGCCTTCTGCACGATGCGAACATATGGGCAATTTAGAGCGGCCAATTAACCTACTCTGCATGTCTTTGGATTGTGGGAGGAAACCGGAGCACCCAGAGGAAACCCACGCAAGCATGGAGAGAACATGCAAACTCCACACAGAAACCCCCAGGCCGGGAATCGGACCCAGGCCTTCTTGCTGTGAGGCGGACACTACGCCACCGTCCCGCCCAACACACACTAATAAACACATTAAACAATACTAATCTACATCTGACCAAGATTGAAACAAACAAACAAAAAAACCCCCCAAATTATATATTTACAGTCCTTTTCAAAGTGTGACAGGTCTGGTGTAATGTATCCTTCCTTCTTTTCTCCTTGCTATTTTCTTCTTTTCTCCTTCCCTGCACTCTCTCACTTCCCATATATATATATATATATATATATATATATATATATATATATATATATATATATATATATATATATATATATCCCCGTTATTGGGTATGCCCGGAACATGCTTTGACCTGGTTTAACAAAACCAAACAACCGGGATAAACTATGGAACATGGAATGTTCCTGAGTGCAAACATTGTTTTAAAGCATACAGAATTTTATTATTAAAATTGGGTTTCATTACATTGGAGCCAATCACAGCTGACTTCAAGTGAGACAGGGTGGAGTTTCAGCCTGCACAGATCACAGTCCATTATAGAATGAACACAGACAACCATTCATACCCCCATTTCACTGGAGCGCGGCAGACTCGCTGAAGCAAAACTGTTGTCATCCTCCAACGTGCCTTAGTTAGTCCGTCATCTTCTGCGTCCTTCCGTACGATTCCGAAGGTATTCCTCCTCTTCCGTCAGGCCAAAATTTTCCGCGAACGTGCTTTTGAACATGTTCAAAAGTACGTTCATGAAAAAATTTTCCGAGAGTGTTCCCATTGGTTCCGTAATCTTTCCTTTTTTTCCAAAGTGTTCCTTAACTTATCCGCAAGTCTTCCCTCCTCTTCCGTATGGTCAAAAGCAGTGAAGAGAGCCGCTCTACACACCACACCAGCACCATTAGCACCATCAGAAGCAGCATCAGACCGACGCTTGCAGGGTGCTTTGCCCCTCACTTTCGCTTGTGGATGCAGTGCGCTCTCTACTCCAGCCGCGCAGACGTGATTATCGGCATGAGGAGAATGATCATACAGACCCGATCGGACTCCATCTATGGCACACCATGAGTATTTCACCTTCTGCTGATTCTATTCACTGATCCACTGTTGATTGTGGTTTGCTTGAGACTTTGATCGAGTCTGATCGTCCTCCTCATGCCAATGATCACGTGAGCACGGACGGAGTAGAGAGCGAGCAGCACTCGCTGCCTTATAATGATCAAATACAAAACGGGGTTAAGAGATCAGTGCGTCTTAAACACGTGCTCAAGGGCATGCTTTCATCCAGCACAGACTCCATCACAGGGATTGGGGAGTCGGAATAAAGCCCGGATGATGCTCTGAAACGCACCACACACCATCCTGAAGGGAGAAAAACAGAAATCTTCACCACATCTCAAGCTAACTCAATAGGGATTTTTTATTTATTTATTTATTTTACCTGGCCATCAAATAGACTTAAACTATTGTATATTGCAGGGCATATGTGCATGCATAGACTTACATGCTGCAGTGTTTGGTGTGTGACAGAAAGCGTGTTCCAAGTTTTGACAATCAGCTGGTTGCCAGCTATGCTTGGTTTCATGCAAGTCTTTCCAAATCTTCATTCAGTGATTGTAGCCTACTCCTCATCCCCCTCCCCCCTTTTCGCCGCCATCTTGGTTGAAAAGGTTTGTTCTGCACAAATGAGCTGATCAAAAACGAGGGAAATTTACCTCTTTACGCAAAAGCAACTCACACATGCTGTTGCATATAATCCAATAAAATGAGAGTTTTCAAGGTATCGGACCCTCCCGCACCTGTAGTACAGAAAGGATTGGCTCTCCGCTGCGTGCCACAGCGGCAAGTGGAGTGGAAAATGGATGCATAGATTAAAATGCGTGAGAATTATTTATCTGTTTTTGTTCTATTTGATGGCATTTTTCTGTATTTTATTTAAATGACAGCAAAATTATTACTGTATAGTTATTCTGTTCAGAAAGGCCATCTGATTTATCTGAGAGCCAGATACAGTCATCAAAGCAGCCACATCATTTTTAGTCACTGTGTTTTGGACTTGTGTGCATGGTTTTTAGTCTGGAAGGATTTATTGAGTTGCAAATAAAAGGATCACATAGACATTATTGATATTAAACATATTAACATATGTTAAATTTTACATTTATTATGCATTATAAGCATATTGTAAAACAGGGGTCGGAAACCTTTTTTACTAAGAATATATATATAATAATATATATTGAGAGAGAGAGCGAGAGAGAGAAAGAGAGAGAGAGAGAGATCTTAATACTGAATACAACAAAATTGAAAAAGAAGACCAACAATTTGAGAGTATAATAAGGGTCATTACGGCACGACTCACATGCTACAGTGTTTATGTGACAGGAAGCGCGTCCCAAATTTTGGCAATCAGCCGGTCTGCGGTTTGAAATTTTTCCATGTCTATCCATTTGTGTTTGCTTCCCAGCTGTGCTTGGCTTCGTTGAAATGAGCCGATCAAAAACGAGGGAAATTTACCTCTTTACTCAAAAACAACACGCGCAGTCTGTGGCTGTTGTTATAATCCAATAAAATTAGAGTTTGAAGGTATCGGACCTGCCCGCATACTGAAGTACAGAAAGGATTGGCTCTCTGCTGCGCCACAGTGACATGGCATTGAAAATAGATGTATAGATTTAAATGCGCGAGATTTATTCATCTGTTTTTGTTTTATTCGATGGCTTTTTTGTATTTTTATTTAAATGACAGCAAAATTATGTATTTATTATGCTGTTAAGAAAGGCCACCTGATTTATCTTAGAGCCAGATACAGTCATCAAAAGATCTGGCTCGCGAGCCATAGGGTCCCAACCCCTATTGTAACATATAAACATATAGTACTTTAATAAATGTCTTGTAAATTACAAACATATAGTACATTCTTAAAATCTTGTAAATAATAAACATATATTGCTTTAACAAATGTCTTGTAAACTATAAACATATAGTAACATCTTGTAAATTATAAGCATATATTAAACATATTGTAAATTATAAACTTATTGTAAATTACAATCATATTTTAAATGTGTTTTACATTATATATACATTATTAAGTTATAAACATGAATGAGAAAATGAGCTTCATTGGTGTAATCCGTGTGTCTATAGGCGGAATCGGAAGCAAATCCTTTGATCTTTGCTGATTTTCCGTGTTGAAACGTGGTTACGCCGGCTATTCCTCAGTCATTCCTCAGTCTTTCCTTGTTGAACGTGACTGTTCCGCCTGCATTCCACCTGTTCCGTGATCATTCCGTGGGTCTTCTTTCTAAAAAGGAGTAGTGCCATGGTTATTCCTCGAGTGTTCCGTGCATTCCGTGAACATTCTGTGAATTATAGGTCTTCCTTTGCTGTCTGCACTGGTTCCGAAGGTGATCCGAGCGCTTTTACACAAGTATTCCGACATTGTACCGCGGTCTTTCCGTGTCCTTTCCGCACATTCTGTTTTTCGTTCCGAAGGTGTTCCAAAGGTGAAATTTTCCATAGGTTTTGACCCATTTTCCATGTAAAAATGCTGAAACTCTTCCGTAGAGTGTGTTCCGTGCTTTTTCGCCATGATCCTTGTATTCCTCCCTCCAGTGAAATGGGGGTATCACACTCACATTCACATTCAAGTTAGAGTAACCAGTTGATCTAATGTACATGTCACACACAAAACTCTAGTCCGAGATGACCGATGAACCCCTGTCATAGATGCAGTGGTGAGCTAGTGGTATAGTGCTGGATCACTGAGCCCCAAGTCAGGGGTTCAAGCCGTAATATCACTGGGTTGTCACTGCTGTCCCTCCCAGTGCAGCAAACTGAGTATAAAAGGCCGGCCGGCCACCACTGTCTGTGGTGAGAGGTTCATGTAAAAGAACCATTACAGTGCACAGCTAACATAGCTGTATAGCCGTCGACGTGTTTCTGCCTTGCGATAACCTGGCAAATTTTCTAAGGTGTATCTGGCCCTTGATCAGAGTCAGTTAAGCTGGGCATCAGCCTCCTCGTGCCCCTAACTAAGATTAAAAATGAATGAATGTGCTGCTGCCTATTTTTTTTATTTTTCATTCAAACATGACTCCTCCCCCTTTTATTTGTTCACCAATAATGTTGTGCTCTATGTCACATCACGACAGCACTTATTATCCACAAATATAGTCTTTTTAATCACAATATCGCAGAAACAATAAAACAAAACATTGATCATTTGCTGCATTAACCATAGTGCACTTCTGACATCTAGTGTTATAAATGATGTGGTGCATGTTTAGGGTTAATTTGTGTACAGTATTCTGTTGCTTTGAAAACAAACAAAACATTAATTAATCTCAGTGCTTAAGTCATATTGGTATTGTTTAATCAGCAAAAACCAATGTCTGTGTTTTGCTTGTATTGTTCTGCCTCACATTTCTAAATCAAAAATCATTCCTTGATTCATTAGCCAAGCTGCTATGGCACTGGGTGAAGATGGTGCCAGTCTATTGCAGGCCAGCACACGCAAACATTTTTATTCATTCCTAGGGGCAATTTGGAACAGTCTAATGTGTATGTCTTTGGACTGTAGGGGGAACTGAAATACCCAGAGGAAACCTGCGCACAAGGACTTGGAAAAGCATGCAAACTTCTTCTTCTTCTTCTTCTTTTACTTTCGGCTGCTCCCTTCAGGGGTCGCCACAGCAAATCATCCGCCTCCACCTCACCCTGTCCTCCGCATCTTCTTTTCTGACTCCAACGACCTTCATGTCTTCCTTCACCACATCCATAAATCTCTTCTTCGGTCTTCCTCGAGGCCTTCTGCCTGGTAGTTCCAACCTCAGCATCCTACTGCCAATATACTCACTATCCCTCCTCTGTACATGTCCAAACCATCTCAATCTAGCCTCTCTGACTTTGTCTCCAAAACATCTTACGTGGGCTGTCCCTCTGATATACTCATTTCTGATCCTATCCATCCTCGTTACTCCCAGGAGAACCTCAACATTTTCATCTCCGCTACCTCCAGCTCTGCCTCCTGCCTTTTCCTCAGCACCACTGTTTCTAAGCCATACAACATCGCTGGCCTCACCACCATCTTGTACACTTTTCCCTTCATTCTTGCTGACACTCTCCTATCGCACATCACACCGGATACTTTTCTCCAACCATTCCAGCCTGCCTGCACACGCTTCTTCACCTCTTTTCCACACTCTCCATTGCTCTGGATTGTTGAGCCTAAGTACTTAAAATCCTCCACCTTCGTTATCTCTGCTCCCTGTAACATCACCGTTCCTCCTGGGTCCTTCTCATTCACACACATGTATTCTGATTTTCTGAGGCTAACCTTCATTCCTCTCCTTTCCAGGGCATACCTCCACCTCTCTAGATTTTCCTGCACTTGTTCTCTGCTCTCACTACAGATCACGATGTCATCTGCAAACATCATAGTCCATGGAGATTCTTGTCTCACCTCGTCTGTCAGCCTGTCCATCACCATAGCAAACAAGAAGGGGCTCAGAGCTGACCCTTGATGCAGTCCCACCTCCACCTTGAATTAGTCGGTCACACCGACAGCACACCTCACCACTGTCTTACATCTCTCATACATGTCCTGCACCACTCTAACATACTTCTCTGCCACTCCAGACTTCCTCATGCAATACCACAGTTCTTCTCTTGGCACCCTGTCATATGCTTTTTCCAGATCCACAAAGGCACAATGTAGCTCCCTTTGACCTTCTCTGTACTTCTCTATTAACATCCTCAAGGCAAACATTGCATCTGTGGTGCTCTTTCTTGGCATGAAACCAAACTGTTGTTCACAAATGCTGACCTCTGCCCTTAGTCTAGCTTCCACTATTCTTTCCCATAACTTCATCGTATGGCTCATCAACTTTATCCCTCTGTAGTTGCTGCAACTCTGCACGTCTCCCTTGTTCTTAAAAATGGCCACCAGCACACTTCTCCTCCACTCCTCCGGCATCTGCTCACTCTCTAGTACCTTGTTGAATGTTCTTGTCAGAAAATCTACTGCTACCTCTCCTAGACACTTCCATACCTCCACAGGTATATCATCAGGACCAACTGCCTTTCCATTCTTCATCCTCTTCAATGCCCTTCTCACTTCACCCTTACTGATCTTTGCTACATCCTGCTCCTCAATGGTTACCTCTTCTACTCTTTTTCTCTCTCATTTTCCTCATTCATCAGCTCTTCAAAGTACTCTTTCCATCTTCCCAGCACACTTCTGTCATTAGTCAATACAGTTCCCTCTCTGTCCTTTATCAATCTAACTTGCTGCACGTCCTTCCCATCTCTATTTCTCTGCTGTGCCAACCTGTATAGATCATTTTCTCCCTCTTTACTATCCAACCTATCATACAAGTCATCATACGCCCTCTGTTTGGCCTTAGCCACTGCTACTTTTGCCTTACGCTGTGTCTCCCTGTACTCCTGTTTACTCTCTTCGGTCCTCTCAATGTCCCACTTCTTCTTGGCTAACCTTTTCCTTTGTACACACTCCTGCACTTCCTCATTCCACCACCAAGTCTCCTTATCTACTTTCCTTCCAGAGGACACACCAAGTACTCTCCTACCTGTGTCCCTGATCACATTTGCTGTGGTTGTCCAGTCATTTGGAAGCACTTCCTGGCCACCCAAAGCCTGTTTCAACTCCTCCTTGAAGACAACACGACACTCTTCCTTTTTCAGCTTCCACCACTTTGTCTTCTGCTCTGCCTTTGCCTTTTTCACCTTTCTCACCATCAGAGTCATCCTGCACACCACCATCCTATGCTGTTTGGCAACACTCTCACCCACGATGACTTTGCAGTCACTGACTTCCTTCAAATTACATCGCCTACACAAGATGTAGTCTACCTGTGTGCGCCTACCTCCGCTTTTATAAGTCACCCTATGCTCCTGTTTCTTCTGGAAGAAAGTATTCACCACAGCCATTTCCATCCTTTTTGCAAAATCTATCAACATCTGTCCTTCTGCGTTCCTGTCCTGGATACCAAACCTGCCCATCACTTCCTCGTCCCCTCTGTTGCCTGCACCAACATGTCCATTGAAGTCTGCACCAATGACCACTCTTTCACCTCTGGGGTACTCTGCATCACTTCATCTAAGTCACTCCAGAATCTCTCCTTCTCTTCTAGCTCACATCCTGCCTGTGGGGCATAAGCACTAACAACATTGAGCATTACACCTTCAATTTCTAACTTGAGATTCATCACTCTGTCTGACACTCTTTTCACTTTTAGAACATTCCTGACAAACTCCTCCTTCAAGATGACTCCGACTCCATTTCTCTTCCCATCCACACCGTGATAAAATAGCTTAAATCCTGCTCCTAAGCTTTTCGCTTTGCTACCTTTCCACCTGTTCTCCTGAACACACAGTATGTCCACCTTCCTCCTCTGCATCATGTCAACCAGCTCTCTACCTTTTCTGTGCATAGTTCCAACATTCAAAGTCCCCACTCTCAGTCCTAGACTCATGCCTTTCCTCTTCTCTCTCTGCCTACGGACACGCCTCCCACCTCTCCTTCTTCGACGTCTTCGACCAACAGTAGTCCAATTTCCATCAGCACCCTGTTGATTGACAGCACTGATGGCGGTCGTTGTTAACCCGGGCCTCGACCGATCCGGTATGGAGGTAATACTTTTGATTTGCATCATCAATAATTGGCATTGGTTTTACGTCGGATGCCCTTCCTGACACAACCCTCTGCATTTCTCCGGGCTTGGGACCGGCATGAGGGGGAGAGACACTGGTTAGTGCCCCCCCACCTCATGGCTGCATTTTGGAAAAGCATGCAAACGCCACACAGTATTGCCCTGCCAAAACTAGAACCTTCCTGCTGTGATGTTCACAAACTAACCACTACACCACTGATAGTGGAAGACTACTTTTATTATTTGTGTCATATTTATATTTATGGTTAGGAGGGCAGCGGTGGGCTGGTGGTAAAGGACACTGGATTGCTGATCCTAAGATTGGGGGTTCGAGTCCCATGCTCCACTCCCAAAGAACCATCGCTGACTTTCATAAAGAGTAGTCGGCATAGCCGTCAGCATGTTCCTGTCTCTTGCTAAATGGTTCTGTCAGGAAGGGCATCCAGCATAAAAACCTATGCCAAATCAAACATGCGAATCAGATGATTTGCTGTGGCGACCCCTGAAAAAAAGGAAAAAGCCAAAAAGAAAAGAAGATATTTCTGATTATGATTTGATTCCTTGATAGTTTCAGTCATTACTTTGATGTCCACCATCTTGACTGGTCAATACCATAACTTACGGCGCTTTTTTTTTTTTCAGCGAGAATTTGTTCACAGATCACACTTGCACCAGTTATGCAGAATTACTGTCAACTGCTTGTACCTCAAAACAACCCACATTATCCATGATCCCTTTCTCAGATCCCAGTCAATTGATTGTTGACTCTCACCGGTTCCCATTGATTCCAATAAGCAGATTCCAAATACATGCATGAACTCTGTTTGCTTCTGGGACAGGCAGCTCTACAAAAGGTGAAGAGATGCATGTACCAAGCTGGTGAGTGTACCTCTACCTAGAATTCTGGGCATAGACCGGGTGGCTATATGGTGCCAGTAAAATCGGCACTGGCTAGAAGCACTTACAGTGGTATGAAAAAGTATCTGAACCTTTTGGAATTTCTCACATTTCTGCAAAATCACACAGATGAAAAAACAGTGTCTGCTTTAACTAAAACCACCCAAACATTTATAAGTTTTCATATTTTGATGAGGATAGTATGCAAACAATAACAGAAGGGGAGGAATAAGTAACAGAACCATCACATTTAATATTTTGTGCCCCCCCCCCCACCAGCAATAACTTCAACCAGACACTTCCTGTAGCTGCAGATCAGTCTGGCACATCGATCAGGACTAATCTTGGCACATTCTTCTTTACAAAACTGCTGGAGTTCAGTCAGATTCCTGGGATGTCTGGCATGAATCGCTGTCTTGAGGTCATGCCACAGCATCTCAATGAGGTTCATGTCTGGACTTTGACTTGGCCACTCCAGAAAGTGTATTTTGTTCTTCTGAAACCATTCTGAAGTTGATTTACTTCTGTGTTTCGGATCATTGTCTTGTTGCAGCATCCATCCTCTTTTTAGCTTCAACTGTCTGACAGATGGCCTCAGGTTTTCCTGCAAAACATCGTGATAAACTTTTGAATTCATTTTTCCATTCATGATTGCCAGTTGTCCAGGCCCCGAGGCAGCAAAACAGCCCCAAACCATGATGCACCCTCCACCATGCTTCACGGTGGGGATGAGGTGTTGATGTTGGTGAGCTGTTCCATTTTTCCTCCACACAAGATGTTGTGTGTTCCTCCCAAACAATTCAACTTTGGTTTCAACAGTCCACAAAATATTTTGCCAAAACTTCTGTGGAGTGTCCAAGTGCCTTTTTGCGAACATGAAATGAGCAACAATGTTTTTTTTAGACAACAGTGGCTTCCTCCTTGGAGTCCTCCCATGAACACCATTCTTGGCCATTGTTTTTTGAGTATTCTGCGCTGAACTCTTGGCGTCATCTTTGGTGGACGGCCACTCCTTGGGAGAGAAGCAACAGTGCCAAATTCTCTCCATTTGTAGACAACTTCTCTGACTGTCGATTGATGAACATCCACACTTTTAGAGATGGTTTTGTATCCTTTCCCAGCTTTATACAAATCAACAATTCTCGATCGCAGGTCTTCAGACAGCTCTTTTGAGCGAGCCGTGGTGCACATCAGACAATGCTTCTGATCAAGACAATTCTTACCAGGTGTGTGTTTTATAGTGGGCAAGGCAGCTTTAAGCCACTCATCAGTGATTGGGCACACACCTGACTTAAAATGTTTGGTAAAAATTGGTTTCAATTGCTCTTTAAGTCTCCTTAGGCAGAGGGTTCAGTTACTTATTCCTCCCCTTCGGCATTGTTTGCATGCTATCCTCATTAAAATATGAAAACCTATAAATGTTTGGGAGGTTTTAGTTAAAGCAGGCACTGTTTTTTCATCTGTGTGATTTTGACAAAGATCAGATCACATTTGATGGTGATTTTATGCAGAAATGTGAGAAATTCCAAAAGGTTCAGATACTTTTTAATACCACCATATAGATGCTTCCTGGTCAAGGAATGCCTATACCGATATGACATACACCTGTTTCCAATGGGGAGTGGTGGAGAAGAAACCATGGCGCATGTCTTGAAGCTGTGTCCCGAGGCAGCATGATTGTGGCAGAGTGTGTCAAGGAGGTGGGCATGAAGGAGGGAGATATTGCACTGCAATCTGGTCCTGCCTGGCACTGTATGAAGCCAGGGCCTGTATGAAGCCCATATGGCAAACCATATCAGTGATGAAATACATCTTGTGGGGCAGGGGGTGTGAGTGCTTCAGGAGCAAAAAATCCAAGAGCTAATCTGGAGGAAGAATTTGCAATCTTTAGGGCCAAGTGGGAGAAAATGGTGGGGATGATGTGTGTGGCAAATGACTTGGTAAATGTAGGAATATGGGGATGCAGAAAGGAGTTTATAGGAGAGACATCTGTGAGACTCCCTTGGTGGCCTGGGGAAAAAGGGTGGGAACCTTAGTAGGATTTTTGCATTGGGAATTTGGTTGGAGGTTCACCATGGCAAACTAGAAGAGGCTCAGAGCTGACCCTTGATGCAGTCCAGCCTCCACTTTGAACTCTTCTGTCACACCGACAGCACACCTCACCACTGTCTTATATCTCTCATACATGTCCTGCACCACTCTAACATACTTCTCTGCCACTCCAGACTTCCTCATGCAATACCACAGTTCCTCTCTCGGCACCCTGTCATATGTTTTCTCCAGATCCACAAAGGCACAATGCAGCTCCTTCTGACCTTCTCTGTACTTCTCTATTAACATTCTCAAGGCAAATACTGCATCCGTGGTGCTCTTTCTTGGCATGAAACCAAACTGTTGTTCACAAATGCTAACCTCTGTCATTAGTTTTGCTTCCACTATTCTTTCCCATAACTTCATTGTATGGCTCATCAACTTTATCTCTCTGTAGTTGCTACAACCCTGGACGTCTCCCTTGTTCTTAAAAATGGGCACCATCCCATCACACTTCTCCTCCATTCCTTCGACATCCTCTCACTCTCCAAGACCTTGTTGAATGTTCTTGTCAGAAAATCTACTGCTACCTCTCCTAGACACTTCCATACATCCACCAGTATGTCATCAGGACCAACTGCCTTTCCATTCTTCATCCTCTTCAATGCCCTCCTCACTTCACCCTTACTAAACTTTGCTACTTCCTTTGCTACACCTCTTCTACTTATTGCTATCTCTCATTTTCCTCATTCATCAACTCTTCAAAGTATTCTTTCCATCTTCCCGGCACTCTTCTGTCATCAGTCAATACATTTCTCTCTGTGCTTAATCACTCTCACTTACTGTACGTCCTTCCCATCTTAATTTCTCTGCTGTGCCAACCTGTATAAATCATTTTCTTCCCCTTACTGTCCAACCTAGTATACAAGTCATCATACGCCTTCTGTTTGGCCTTTGACACCGCTACCTTCACCTTACGCTGTGTCTCCCTGTACTCGTGTTTACTCTCTTCAGTCCTCTCTATGTCCCACTTCTTCTTAGCTAACCTCTTCCTGTGTACACACTCTTGAACTTCCTTATTCCAGCACCAAGTCTCCTTATCTCCTCTCTTTCCAGATGACACACCAAGTTCTAGAAGTGAAAAGAGTGTCCGAAACAGTGGTGAGTCTCAAGTTAGAAATTGACGGCGTGATGTTAAATGTTGTTGCTGCTTATGCCCCACAGGCAGGATGTGAGCTAGAAGAAAAGGAGAGTACCCCCAGAGGTGAAAGAGTGGTCATTGGTGCAGACTTCAATGGACATGTTGGTACAGGCAACAGAGGGGACGAGGAAGTTATGGGTAGATTCGGTATCCAGGACAGGAACACAGCAGGACAGATGTTGATAGATTTTGCAAAAAGGATAGAAATGGCTGTGATGAATACTTCCAGAAGAGACAGGAGAATAGGGTGACTTATAAAAGCGGAGGTAGGAGCACACAGGTAAACTACATCTTGTGCAGGCGATGTAATTTGAAGGAAGTCAGTGACTGCAAAGTAATAGTGGGTGAGAGTGTTGCCAGACAGCATAGGATGGGGGTGTGCAGGATGATGCTGATGGTAAGAAAGGTGAAGAAGGCAAAGGCAGAGCAGAAGACAAAGTGGTGGAAGTTGAAAAAGGAAGAGTGTCGTGTTGTCTTCAAGGAGGAGTTGAAACAGGTTTTGGGTTGGTCAGGAAGTGCTTTCAGATGACTGGACAACTACAGCTATGTGATCATGAGACATGTAGGAGAGTACTTGGCATGTCCTCTGGAAGGACAGTAGATAAGGAGACTTGGTGGTGGAATAAGGAAGTGCAGGAATGTGTCCAAAAGAAGAGGTTAGCTAAGAAGAAATGGGACATAGAGAGGACCGAAAAGAGTAAACAGCAGTACAGGGAGACAAAGTGTAAGGCGAAGGTAGCGCTATTAAAGGCCAAACAGAAGGCGTGTGATGACTTGTTTGCTAGGTTGGACAATAAGGAGGGAGAAAATGATTTATACAGGTTTGCACAGCAGAGAAATGGAGATGGGAAGGCCGTGCATTGCTAGAGGTCACTAATCATGCCTGAGCAGTTACGAGTTTATTGCTTCTTGGCCCTTTCGCTCAGAGCGAGTTTACTCAGGTTTCTTTTCATTCGTGAAAAAAAAACAGTGACGACAACTATGATTGGAGGAGTTGACTTCCAGTTGGCAAGGATGGTGTGCCTTTAGAATTCTGTGGGAGTGGAGCTGAGGAAGGACAGCACAGAAGAGCAAAAGAAGACCCTGACCTTCTACAGGATTGCTCAGTGGCTGCTTCTCAATACCTGCAAGATCCAGCCAGCAAAGGTGTTCTGCAGACAGGATTTCAGAGCATCAGGCTACATAGACATCATTTTCATCTTCTACAAGGACTGTGCAGACTTCTACAGAAAGTGCTCCCAGAGTGCAGAGGAGGATGTGATGCGCAGTCTTCTGGTGGTGACCTTCTACACCCATCACTGTGCATATGTACAACCTGTTCGTGGTGGAGTAGATGGTATGCTCATTCCTCCTGAGGTACTGAAAGACTGTGTGGATTGGCGAGAGGCTCAGAGGTCCTTTTGGTATGTGGAATGGGAGGAGGAGGTTCATCGTGAGGCTGAGGGTGGACCCAGAAGTCGAGTAGGTTCTGCAGCACCCCCCTAGGAGCTTTGCCATTGGGCTGCATGCTCCCTGGCAGCCCCTCTACTGCTGGTAGTGCAGAGGGCTTGGCCATAAGATGGAGGTGTGTACAGGGCAAAGGTACCAGCGTTGCAGAGCCAAGTGCCACATGGCTGCTAAGTGTGGGGTGCCGAAGACCTATAGCCTGTGTGGAAGTGATGTCCACCTGTACTGCAGCTGCTCACTGAGAGAGCACACCTTTGTGAGCCTCTTCAGAGAGCACATGGAGGAGCCGGAGGCTTCAGTGGGTGGTGAGCAGAGATGCAGGGCAGGATAAGGAGTAGACAGTGCAGGGAGAGCAACAGCCCCAGATGGGGGCAACAAAGGAGCAAGGGAAGAAGTCTGGTGAAGTGGTGCAGACAACTAAAGGGAACAAGCAGGAGGAGGACGGTGCATGGAGCCAGGAGTTGCTGGTGTCAAGTAACGCATCTGCCTTGACACCACTCAGCTAGGGTGCGCTGGCAAACCTGTAATGCCCCTCCGTCCTAATGGTAGATTGGTCCTCGATGGAGTTCTTGGGCAGCTCAGAGAAGTAGAAAGCGAGCTGGAGCCATCGCCTACCCTATGCCGGCACCTCTCATCATCTAAGGAGGTAATGGAGGTTATCAAAGTCAAGGGTAGAGTGAAACAAAAGGCAGAAGGGAACACCACAGGTAATTGGGAAAGGAAAGGAAGAGGAAGAGAGAACAGAGTAAGGGGAGGAGGAGGAGGAGGAAGAGAAGAGAGGAGAGGGAGGGGTGTACATAAGTGTATGCGAAAAGGTCAAATAAAGTTGGTGGGAGGAGTAAAGAAGCAGAGCAAAAACTTAAGAGTACATCATGAACAACCTAAAAGTGGGAAAGCTAAATGTGCAGGGTGTTAATGGGAGGATGAAAAAGAGGGTGGTATTTGATTGTTTAAGTTTGAGAGATTCTGATTTATTTTTTGATAAGAATGTCATTTGAGTTTGGAGGTAGAGTTTGCAGGAGTGGACTCTGGGGCCTTCAGTTTGGGTGGTTGGGGAAGCGAGGGGGTGGAGTGGGGATTCTTTTTAAAACTTTTGACTGTGTGGTGGAATCCTGGGTCTCAGTGGTACCAGGGAGGTGTTGTGCATGGATGGGAGGTGGAGAGGGAGGGTGTTTTGGGCCATAGGGGGTGTATGCTCCTGCCAATCAGTGGAAGAAGAAGGGGGTTCTTCAAATGCTTAGAGCCCATTGTCTTCATCAAACAGACTGCTCCTTGTCGGGGGAATCCTGCTAGTACTCTCTCAAAGGAGGGTAGCACCCAGAAGAACCAGGAGGTCACAGTTGCAAATGTGAGAAAGGGGAAGTCTCCCTTTCTGGACATTTACAGGTGGTAAATGCAGACCTGCTCACAAATCTAAATCATCTCACCTCTGTCTACCCGGTTCCATTTGCTACAGGAAGGCAGCTCGAAAAAGCAATCTTCTCATTCATTAGGTAAAACAGGAGAGAGCAGGCTGCTTGTGTGCACATGTGTATGGAGAAGCAGAGGGGAGAAGAGGGGTGGTATGTTTCCCCCTCAAGACACTATAGCATTATATACAACATTACAATATGCCCTTGACTATTCGCGGTTTTGCACCCACGGTTTGAATATTCGCTGACTGCCGAGCAACCGGCACGTGATTCAAATTCAGCCAATGGCTGTTCTCCTTTCTCCTGATTGGTTGAGCTGATGTCCCGCCCCTTTTTTCCTCATTCGCACACAAGTCTTCAATGAGCCTCTTTTTTTGTGTGTGTTTTAATTACCAGATAAGCTCTATGCTACCACTCAAACACTAGAGATAGAAAACGCTGGATGCCTCTTCTGAAGAAATAAGATTTTCTCCTGAGAAATGACGGTTTTCTCTGAACTGTTGTATTAAAATCTTTTTCAATTATTATTCCAGTACAGTACCTAAGTTCATGTTTATGCATGAGATTTTATGTTCTGTAGCATGTTTAACAAACGATACCAAAAGGATAAACTTTATTACAGTACACTTCATGTCTTTTTACATTGAAGTTGGAGTGACGTTTCCAAGATGGCGCTGCCCAGAGGGCGACGTCGCGAAGTTCTCAGAGTCAAATTGTTTCTTTGTTCATTTTAATTTGTTTTATTTGTTGTTTTGTTTGTTCATGTTTTGCACTATGCTCGTCTATGACCGGTCGACTCTACTACAGCTATAAGATCGGAGTATCTTTGGGCCTGTATAACTAAGCAGAGCTAACATGCTATTAGCAGAGCTAACATGCTATGGTAGGCAGCTCAATGCGAGCCACATCCCAGCTAATAAAGAAGCCCAGGAGGGAAGGGGCCGAACGACGACTCTGGTGCTTGGACTTGCAGGGGATGAAGGCCGTGTAGCCAGCTGGTATAATCGCCTTATCGGGTGTACTCTCCTCGAGCCATGTTTCACAGTAACACAGTCCTGTAGATCCCTCTGCACTGCAATCTGAGCATGAAACTCATCCATCTTGTTTCGCAGGGACTGAACATTTTCAAGCAGTACGGCCAGAAGTGCTACCCAAGCGCCGGAGAATCTGAGAACTCCGCCTGGGCTTATTGTTAGCATTGAGCTCCCATAGCATAGCATAGCAGCTCATGATAGAAGTTGTTGCATGCTTAGTTGCCCGAAGCTGAAGCTGCTCATAGCTGTAGTAGGGTCAACCAATCATAGACGAGCATAGTGCAAAACTTGAACAAACAAATAAAACAAATTAAAACGTACAAAGAAACAATTTGACTCTGAGAACTCCACAACATTACCCTCTAAGGCAGCGCCATCTTGGAGATGTCACTCCAAGACATCACTCCAAGTTCAATGTAAAAGGACATGAAGCGTAATAAAGTTTATCCTTTTGGTATTGTTTGTTAAACATGCTACAGGACGTAAAATCTCACGCACAAACATTCTCAGAATTAACTTAGGTACTGTACTGGAATAATAATTGAAAAATACTTTAATACGAGTGCTTTACAAAAGTATATGCTGTATAATGTTTATACTTTATCATCAATAAAAATAAGAGTAAAAATTGAAAAGTTTTTCTTAATCATTACTATATTTTACTACATTAATACTGTATTAATGAGTAAGACTGTCTATCGAATGTGTTTAAGAAGCATATTTTAATGCATGTAATAGATACATAGTATTTTACTTTCGGCTGCTCATTCGCGCATGTGACGTGATACATGGGGTTTTACTTCTGGGTACAGAACTCGTGGATTATCGCGATTCGCCGGGAGGGCTCAGAACCAAACCCCCGCGAATGTCGAGGGCCTACTGTATATCTCGTATTTGTGACGAGGATGGTCAGAGGGGTAGTGCTGGCCTTCTCGCAAGAATCTAGCTTGGCTTTAACTTGTGGGCAGTGGTCTCGGAATGAGGCCCTGGTCAACTGATCGATCCCGCACTACCATGCAGTAGGGAAATTTGTGCGGGACCAGACATGGTGCCTGAAGGACAGGCTTTTCCTAGACCACAGGCTGCTCTACAGGAGGTAGAGAGATGCATGGACTGAGCTGGTGGGGGTTTTGCCATTTAGAACATTGGGCGTGGATTTGGACGCCATACAGCCAAAGTGGCTGGACAGAGCAAGCAGGTACCTTCATTGGCTGGGAGGGCGGGGGCGACGACCATTCAGAGAATTCCTGTACTGTCATGGCGAGGGCAGCACACCCCTATACCCAGTCGGGTGTGGAGGGGAAGAACTGTGGAGCATGCTTTGTGATCATGTCAGGCAGTGTGGTACTGAAAAGGTGTGTCAAGATCATGGGCCTCAGTGGGGAGGTTTGCACCGTGGTACCCGGTACTGTATTGGTAAAGGCATATGAAGCCAGAGATTGCAAATTTCACATGGCAGATCATCTCCGTAGCAAAGGGCGTCATGTGGGGCAAGAGGTGTGAGTGCCTCAGGAGCCTGGAACCAAGGGGGAATCTGGAAGGAGCCTTGGAAATCTTCAGTACCAGATGGGAAAGAGTGAGGAGGCGGGATGGCTAAGGGGTTATACATGTGTGGTGATGGGTTCCTCACCTATAGCAAAGAGGGGCACCAGGGGCGTCTTGGCAAGCGTGAGGTGGAGGGTGGGGGGGGGGGGCTTCACAGAAGTGACAGCCACCCTGGTTGCTGCAGAAATAAGCAGGAAAGCGGAGGGGTTTGGGGAAGGGTTTGTGGTTTCCTTTTTGGGCTGGGGACTAAGTTGGAGTACAGCAGTGAGATGGGTTTGGGGAACATTGGTGGGAATTTTTCTTTGGGAAAAAAAATGCGTATGCTTTTCAAATAGAAAAATAGGTCATTTCTTCAAGAACACAGAAATGAGCTCTTTTGTCGGTCTGGACATTAATTAGTTTCTCTCTGTCTCTCTCTCTCTCTCTCTCTCTCTCTCTCTCTCTCTCTCTCTCTCTCTCTCTCTTTCTTTCTTTCTTTCTTTCTTGCCTGTCACTCAGGTTTCTCTTCATTGGTGCAAAAAACAAGTGAAGACAACCATGATTGGAAGAGGTGATTGCCAGTCACCCAGGATGATGTGCCTTAAGAATTCCATTAGAGTGAAACTGAGAAATTACACGACAAAAGAACAAAAGAAGCTTTTCACCTGCTTCAGGATTGCACAGCGGTTGCTTCGCATTCTGCAAGATCCAGCCAGCGATGGTGTTCTGCATGCAGAATTTCACATAGTCAGGCTATGTGGACATCACCTTCATTTCCTACAAGGACTGTGCGGACTTCTTTGGAAAGTGCTTCGAGAGTGCAGAGGCGGACGTCATTCACAGTCTTTGACTGGTGCCCCTCTTTGCTATAGGTGAGGAACCCATCACCACACATGTATAACCCCTTCGTTGCAGATGAGATGGTAGACTTGTTTCTATAGAGATACTGTGAGACCATGTTGGTTGGGGAGAGACTTGGAGGAGGTTTATCGTGAGGTTGAGGACGGACCCAGTAGTTGAGGGGAGTCATGCAGCAGCCACCTCAGAGCTTTGCCTTTGGGCCGCACCAGGGCTTTCTTCATTACCTCCTTTGGCAGCGCCTCTACTGCATCCGGTGTGGAGGGCTTGGCCATAAGAATTAGCCATGTATGGGGCAAAAGTGCCAACATTGCAGAGCCAAGGGCCACATGGCCTCTGAATGTGGGGACTGTGTGTACTGTTCTGTGAGAGAGAGGTACTGCATGTGTATGGTTGAGAGAGAGAGCGAGAGAAACTGCATGTGTGTTCATAATTGAGTAATATAGAGAGACTGTGTGTGAGTGTGTGTGTGTGTGTGTGTGTATGTGTGTGTGTGTGTGTGTGTGTGTATGAGAGAGAGAGAGAGGGACTGTGTGTGTGTGTGTGTGTGTGTGTGTGTGTGAGTGTGTGTGTGTGAGAGAGAGAGAGAGAGAGAGAGAGAGAGGGACTGTGCGTGTGTAGTTGTCTGAAAGAGAGGGCCAGTGTGTGTGAGACAGAGAGGGACTGTGTGTGTATGGTTGTGAGATAGAGTGATAGAGAAATAGTATTTGCTTGTGTGTTTGTATTGGTGTGTGTGAGAGAGAGGGACTGTGTGTGTGTGTGTGTGTGTGTGTGTGTGTGTGTGTGTGTGTGTGGTTGTGAGAGAGAGAGAGCAACTGTTGTGTGGATGGTTGTGCATGAGAGACGGACTCTGTGTGTGTGTGTGTGTGTGTGTGTGTGTGTGTGTGTGTGTGTGTGTGTGTTCTGTATGAGTGTATCGATGATTGTGAGATAGAGATGACTGTGCGTGTGTGTAATTATGTTTGAGAGAGTGACTCTCTTTCTTTCCGTGTGTGTGTGTGGTTGTGAGAGAAAGACGGACTGTGTGTGTATGGATGTGTGTGAGAGAGGGACTATGTGTGTGTGTTTGAGTGTGAGTGTATGGCTGTGAGAGAGAGGGCGAGAGTGACCGTGTGTGTTTGGTTGCGTGTAAGAGAGCAACTGTGCATGCATGGTTGTGTTCAAGGGATGTAGTGTGTATGTGTGTGTGTGTGTGTGTGTGTGTGTGTGTGTGTGTGTGTGTGTGTGTGTGTGTTTTCAAAAGATATCGAGTGAGACGATTACACTTCTCCACCCTGTAATTGTCATAATTGTTGTTTTGACAGAGTCAAAAAATATACACAAACAAACACTCTCTCTCTCTCTCTCTCTCTCTCTCTCTCTCTCTCTCTCTCTCTCTCTCTCTCTCTCTCACTCACACACACTTAGATACAGTCACATACAGAGATAGAGAAAAAGAAGGAGGATAATTGAATAGCAGATTGAGTGATGTGTGAATACACAGTAAGGCCTCAACACACACACACACACACACACACACACACACACACACACACACACACACACACACACCATACCACTATACAACATATACACAGACATACACACATATACACAATATAAATACACACGCCATATGCTCACAGATACACCATATACACACAGCTTCATTGTTGTTGTTTTTTCATATATTTTTGCAGATATTCAAATCTTATCCATGTTGACCAGCTGATCTGCTTCACATTTGCAATACAAACAGACTTTATTTTACTTCTCCTTTTCTAACTGTTTATCATGGGAACTGTAGTCCTGTCTCAGCAGCATCTTAACTCTTATTTTGTCCATATGAACTTGAAATCAGGGTAACTACGATACTTTCACAATTCACGTGCTTACACGAGATTGGGGGTAGTGCAGATGTGTGTGTGTGTGAGTGTGTGTGCGTGTGTGTGTGTGTGTGTGTGTGTGTGTGTGTGTGTGCAACACACATGCAGATATTTTGTCAGTAACAAGGAAGTGCACTTTACACATACTGAATGTGCTTTTCTGGACAAGTGGATAAGCGAGAGAGAGAGAGAGAGAGAGAGAGAGAGAGAGAGAGAGAGAGAGAGAGAGAGAGAGAGAGAGATGTATAATGAAGGGTCTCTACTGATTGATCTATCCCACCTCTGCCACCTGTCTCACTGTGGTCTCGATTTCACTGTTCTCTGAAAGAAAGAAAAAAAGGAAGGAAGTTTTGAGTGCAGCAGCATGTAAGAGAGAGAGAGAGAGAGAGAGAGAGAGAGAGAGAGAGAAAGAAAGAGAGGAGGAACATAAGTGGTGTATATATATATTCAGGGAAGTTGACAGAGTGTTCATCATTCGCAAAGCGCTCATAACAGTAAGTGTACTTATTTTGCTCATTGAAAATGTATATGTAAAAAATATATAAAATATCAAGAATAGAAATACAGACAGACAGTGAGGTAAAGAATGGAAAAGAGGACGATGGGCACATATGCAAGCTTTAACTTTTGTCTGTGATACAGGAAGAGGGCTGTCATTTAATTCAGAAATGTTAGTAAAAGAGTTGGACGGATCTAGAAAACTAGAAAGTTAACAGTTGATAGAAGTGTTGGAACACTTATAAAGACTGATAAAGAATGATTGCTGGATTGATAGAACACAAAGACAACTCATAGTATTGGAGATACATAAGTAAAGAAACAAACAGATCGATGGATTAGAGAAATGGAGATGAATGAAGGTAAAGCGAGTAGAGAAGTGTAGACTGATGGGGTACAAAGACAGAAAGAGAAGTGCAAATAAGGTTGAGCGCTGGAGACATAGACAAACAGAGAAAAGTAAAGAGATGGAAGCAGACGGAGAGACTGGGTAGAGAGATGGAGACAGACGGAGAGACTGGGTCGAGAGATGGAGACAGATGGAGAGATTGGGTCGAGAGATGGAGACAGATGGAGAGATTGGGTCGAGAGATGGAGACAGACGGAGAGACTGGGTCGAGAGATGGAGACAGATGGAGAGACTGGGTCGAGAGATGGAGACAGATGGAGAGACTTGGTCGAGGGATGGGGAACCAGGATCAAGAGATGGAGACAGATGGAAAGAATGGGTCAAGAGATGGAAACAGACTGGGTAGAGAGATGGAGACAGATGTACAAACTGGGTAAAGAGATGGAGACAGATGGACAGACAGATGAGTCGAGAGATGGAGAGAGATGGGCAGATAGATGACTTGCAACATTTAGACAGAGAGACAGACAGGGTAGATAGATGGACAGATAGACGGAATAGAGAACTGGAGATTGTCAGACAGAAAGGCACGGTTGTGATTGGGAGAGAGATGGACAGAAGGGGTAGAAAGCTGGAGACAGACAGACAAACGGGTCAGATAGATGTAGACAGATGGACAGACAGATGGGGTAGAGAGCTGGAAACAGAGGGACAGCATGGATAGAGAGAAGGAGACCAAAGATAGTGAAGGTGTTGGCAGATGAACAGACAGTGAAAAGGAAGCAGAGACAGATGATGGTGTGGCACTATTAGCATGTTCGCATATTGGCATGCTGGTTATTTTTCATTGAAAATATGTTTATGTTGCTGTAGTAACTGTCTGTCAATGGGTTTTTGAAAACAAATGTGTTTATTGGTTCTGCTTTTAGCTCTTCAGAGTGACGGATAAACATGGTTCGGTAAGTGACCCAAACAGACTACTGGTTATTTTCTCTTTCTGTCTAGTTTTCTTGTGTGTCTTTGTAACAGAGAGAGTGTGAGAGCAAGAGTATGAGTGAGTGTGAGAGAAAGTATGTGTACAAGTGTGTGTGCATGCATGTGTGCTTAGTGTGAGTGTGTTTAAGAGAGAATGTGTTTGACAGAGAGTAGGAGGGTGTCTGTGAGAGAGAGTGTGTTTGGTGTTTGGCAGAGTGTGTTTGTTGTTTGGCAGTGTGTGTGTGTGTGTGTGTGTGTGTGTATGTGTGTGTGTGTGTGTGTGTGTGTGTGTGTGTGTGTGTGTGTGTGTGTGTGTTAGTGTTAAAGCAATTTAATTGAGTAACTGATATGATTGTTGAATTAATTTAATTAGGTATGAATGTATTGAATGTATGAATGTATTTAATTGAGTATGAATATGAATTTAATTGAGTAGATAATATGATTCTCTAGGCCTGGTTTTCTGCACATTTGTGGGCTTGGCATGCTGCATGTCTGTCAGATTGGCATTGTGCACGTCTATAGGAGTGGTGTTCTGCATGTCTGTAGAATCGGCATTCTGTGCACATCTGTGAGAGTGGTGTTCTGCATGTCTGTGGGCTTGTTGCACCTCTGTTGGATTGGTGTTCTGCACATCTGTGGGATTGACGCTCTGTACAACTGTGGCATTGACGTTCTGCGCACGTCTCTGGGATTGGTGTTCAGTGCACATCTGTGGAATTGGTATTCTTGGTATTCATCTGTGAGATATGTGTTCTGCATGTCTGTGGAATTAGTTCTGCACATCTGTGTGATTGGTAATCTGTGGGATTGGTGCTGTTCATGTCTGTCGATTAGCATTCTGCATGTCTGTAGGATTGGTGCACTTCATGTTTGTGGAATTGGCATTCTGTACGTCTGTGGGATTGGTGTTCTGTGCATGTCTGTATGGTTGGCATTCTGCCAACGTCTGTGGGATTGGCGTTGTGCTCATTCGTAGGATTGGTGTTCTGTGCATGTCTGTGGGATTGGTGTTCTGCTCAAGTCTGTGTGATTGGCATTCTGCACACATCTGTGGGATTGGCATTCTTCACGTCTGTGGGATATGTGTTCTGCATGTCTCTGGAATTCATTCTGCACATCAGTTGGATTGGTATTCTGTAAAGTATGTGGGATTGGCATTCTCCATGGATTGGTGGAATGGTAGGATTGGTGCACTGCATGTCTGTGGGATTAGCACTTTGCATGTCTGTGGGATTGGCGTTCTGTGTGTCTGGGGGATTGGTGCTCTGCATGTCTGTGGGATTAGTGCTATGCATGTTTGTGGAATTTATGTTATGTGCATCTGTGGGATTTGCATTCTGCATGTCTGTGGAACTGGCATTCTACACATCTGTGGCCTGGCTTTCCATATGTCTGTGGGCTTGGTGTTCTGAATGTCTGTGGGATCGGTGTTCTGTGCACATCTGTGGGATTGGCATTCTGCGCACTTCTGCGATTGGTTTTCTGCATATTTTTAGGATTGGCATTCTGCACGTCTATGGGAATAGCTTTATCCATATCTGTGGGATTGGCATTCTGTTTGTCTGTAGAAATGGCATTATGCACGTCTGTGGGATTGGCGGTGTGCAAATCTGTGGGATTGGCATTCTGCGCACATCAGTGGGAGTTCTGAGTATTTGTGGGATTGATACTCTGTGTGGCTGTGAAATTGGTGTTCTGCATGTCTGTGGGAATGGCATTCTATATATCTGTGAGCTTGTTTTTCTGCACCTCTCTTGGAATGGCGTTCTGCTCATGTCTTTGGGTTTGACGTTCTGGGCATGTCTGTGTGATTGGCATTCTGCACTTCTGTGGATTGGCTTTCCGTATGTCTGTGGGCTTGACGTTCAGCAGGTCGATGGGCTTGGCAGTCTGAATGTCTGTGGGATTGGTATTCTGCATGTTTTTTGGATTGGCGTTCTGCATGTCTGTTGGGGTAGTGTTCTGCACATATGTGTGATTGGCATTCTGTATGTCTCTGAGATTGGCATTCTGCACGTCTGTGAGATTTGTGTTCTGCATGTCTGTGAAGTTGGTATTCTGCATGTTTGGGGGGTTAACGTTCTGCAAGTCTGTGAGATTTTCAAGGGAGGTGTGTGAGGGGAGTGAACATGCCCATGCCCCGTACACGACATGCGATGCTACCACCTGCCTTTTTTTGAACTGCTGTGCATATATTTAGAAATGCAGCTATGAGGGTGGCTTCTTCCAGAAAAAAACAGGAGCATAGGGTGTCTTATTAAAGTGGAGGCAGGAGAACACAGGTAGACTACATCTTGTGCAGGCGATGTAATTTAAAGGAAGTCAGTGACCGCCAAGTAGTAGTCGGTGAGAGTGTTGCCAGACAGTATAGAATGATGGTGTGCAGGATGAAGCTGATGGTGAGGAAGGTGAAGAATGCAAAGGCAGAGCAGAAGACAAAGTGGTGGAAGCTGAAAAAGGAAGAGTGTCATATTGTCTTCAAGGAGGAGTTGAAATAGGCTTTGGGTGGTCAGGAAGTGCTTCCAGATGACTGGACAACGACAGCTAATTTGATTAGGGAAACAGGTAAGAGAGTACTTGGTGTGTCCTCTGGAAGGAAAGTAGATAAGGAGACTGTGGTGGAATGAGGAAGTGCAGGAGTGTGTACAAAGGAAGAGCTTAGCTATGAAAAAGTGGGACATTGAGAGGACTGAAGAGAGAAAACAGGAGTACAGGGAGACACAGCGTAAGGCGAAGGTAGCAGTGTCAAAGGCCAAACAGAGGGCATATGAAAACTTGTATGCTAGATTGGACAGGAAGGAGGGAGAAAATGATTTATACAGGTTTGCACAGCAGAGAAATAGAGATGGGAAGGACGTGCAGCAAGTTAGAGTGATTAACGACAGAGAGGGAAATGTATTGATTGATGACAGAAGTATGCTGGGAAGATGGAAAGAGTACTTTGAAGAGCTGATGAATGAGGAAAATGAGAGAGGAAAAAAGAGTAGAAGAGGTGACAGTTGAGGACCAGGAAGTAGCAAAGATTAGTAAGGTTGAAGTGAGGAGGACATTGAATAGGATGAAGAGTGGAAAGGCAGTTGGTCCTGATGACATACAGGAGGTATGGAAGTGTCGAGGAGAGGTAGCAGTAGATTTTCTGACAAGAACATTCAACAAGAGTCCTAGAGAGTGAGAGAAAGCTGAAGGAACGGAGACGAAGTGTGCTGGCACCCATTTTTAAGAACAAGGGAGACGTCCAGAGTTGTAGCAACTACAGAGGGATAAAGTTGATGAGCCATACGATGAAGTTATGGGAAAGAATAGTGGAAGCGAGACTAAGGGCAAAGATCAGCATTTCTGAACAACAGTTTGGTTTCATGCCAAGAAAGAGCACCACAGATGCAATGTTTGCTTTGAGTATGTTCATAAAGAAATACAGAGAATGTCAGAGGGAGCTGCATTGTGCCTTTGTGGATCTGGAGAAAGCATATGACAGGGTGTCAAGAGCGGAACTGTGGTCTTGCATAAATAAGTCTGGAGTGGCAGAGAAGTATGTTAGAGTGGTGCAGGACATGTATGAGCAATGTAAGACAGTGGTGAGGTGTGCTGTCGGTGTGACAGAAGAGCTCAAGGTGGAGGTGGGACTGCATCAAGGATCAGTTCTGAGGCCCTTTGTGTTTGCCATGGTGATGGACAGGCTGACAGACGAGGTTAGGCATGAATACCCATGGACTATGATGTTTGCAGATGACATTGTGATCTGTAGTGAGAGCAGAGAACAAATGGAGGAAAATCTAGAGAGGTGGAGGTATGCCTTGGAAAGAAGAGGAATGAAGGTTAGCCTCAGTAAGATAGAATACCTGATTGTGAACGAGAAGGACCCAACAGGAACGGTGCGGTTACAGGGAGCAGAGGTTAAGAAGGTGGAAGATTTTCTGTACTTAGGCTCAATAGTACAGACAAATGGAGAGTGTGGTAAAGTGGTGAAGAAGCGTGTGCAGGCAGGTTGGAATGGTTGGAGAAAAGTATCCGGTGTGATATGTGATAAGAAGGTATTGGCAAGAATGAAAGGAAAATTGTAAAAGACGGTGTTAAGGCCAGCGATGTTGTATGGTTTAGAAATAGTGGCCCTGGGGAAAAGAGGAGGCAGAGCTGGAGGTAGCAGACATGAAAATGTTGAGGTTCTCTTTGGGAGTAACGAGGATGGATAGGATCAGGAATGAGTACATCAGAGGGACAGCACATGTAAGAGGTTTTGGAGACTTGGTCAGAGAGGCTAGATTGAGATGGTTTGGACGTGTACAGAGGAGGGATAGTGAGTATATTGGTAGAAGGATGCTGAGGTTGGAAGTACCAGGCAGAAGGCCTCAAGGAAGACCAAAGAGGAGATTTATGGATATGGTGAAGGAGGACATGAAGGTAGTTGGTGTAAGAGAAGAAGAAACAGAGGAAAGGGTGAGATGGAGGCAGATGATTTGCTGTGGCGACCCCTGAAGGGAACAGCCAAATAGAAAAGAAATGCATGTATATTTAGAAGTGACCTCCAACACTTGGAAGGAAAGCTCACAGATGCTCATGACTGCTGTCATGTCAGATGCTGACATGCTGCTCATGACTGGTGATTGCTGTGAGTAACATGTAAACCTCCCCTCCCTCCCATGAGAGCATGGCTAATTAATTCCCATCGACTACCGGTCATGAATGACTGTTGCTTCAGTCTGGATTCAAAATTGCGATTTTATTTTATACTGTTTTTGTTGTTGTTATTGTTATATGGTTGAGTTTTCTATACATTAATCTAAAATCCTTAATTGAATTGCTTTCTCTTGAAAATGAAATTATCATGTGCATTAACTATGCACATACGCAAAGTCTCTATGTATTGTGAGTTCCCTCTACCTCTCTCTTTTTATTTCCCTCTGTCTTTCTCTGTCAACCCCCAGTTTCTTTTTGTCTGTCTGTCTGTCTCTCTCTAGTTCTTTTTTTATGTTTTTGCTCTTCTTTACATGGCTGATTCATTACTGTGTGTGAAAGTCAGCTACAGTGTGTGTGCGTGCGTGTGTGTGTGTGTGTGTGTGTGTGTGTGTGTGTGTGTGTGTGTGTGTGTGTGTGTGTGTGTGTGTGTAGGTGGTTCCACAGAGATCTATCAGGTTTGGACGCAGAATCTCTCCTAAAGTCTCGTGGAATTGATGGAAGTTTCCTGGCAAGACCAAGTAAAAAGAATCCTGCTGATTTCTCTCTATCAGTCAGGTATTGACTCCTCCCCACATTATTCTCATTATTACTTCACCTCTCTCCTTCATCTGTCATCCTCATCATCTTTACCTCTCCATACATCGCCTTCACCTCTCCACTGCATCGCCTTCACCTGTCACCTTCACCTGTCATTACATTCACCTCATTGTCAATGCTAATGCTTTGGACACCATACTTCAGTTCTCGGGTCCGTGCGAACAGTCTAGACAATTTTGTTTTAAACTGTGTGTAAATGTGAGAAGGAATGAAAGAAATAAAACTACAACATGATTTCATGATATCGTTCAAATTTTTTAAAAAAGTAATTCAGTAGGAGTGTCCTTAGAAAATCATGAACCAGCAGATTAGTGCAATAAAATAAAAAAGCTCTGCTGGGTTCAGCTGTAGTTCATCAGGGAACACTGAGAGGTGCTGTATTGAGCCTGGGTCTGCTTCACAGAGACTGCCCTTAGATCCAACGGAGATAAACCTAATAAAATAACTGTGTGTGCATGTGAAACAGGGTTGGGGATGGAGTAACACACATCCGTATCCAGAACACAGGAGATTATTATGATCTTTACGGAGGGGAGAAGTTTGCAACTCTGTCAGAGTTGGTGGATTATTACACTGGAGAACAGCACGGGACTCTACAGGACCGAGATGGGACCATCATCCAACTCAAATTCCCATTTAACTGCTCTGATCCTACCACTGAGAGGTGAACTAACACACACACACACACACACACACACACACACACACACACACACACACACACACACACACACAGTGTGTTAATGTTGAGATACAAGCTGCAGTGTGAGAATATGTAACAGCGTTAATAACAGCCTTGTGCTGAAACTGCACGTCATGGAAAACTGAAAACCCAGATAACACACATAACACACGCACACACACACACACACACACACACACACACACACACACGGTTCTCGTGCTGTATATGAATTTTAATCAACTTTTAATAATGTAAAATATAAACAGTGCAGAGTTAATAAGCAAATAAATAGAGATATAAATGCTAGCAGTACAAGAGGAATAAGCAATTATGAACATTTGTTGTTTCAAATAAAAGCAACAAAATATGATATATTTTATACTTATATTTTAATCTGTAGATTTTCTTCATTAATTTTCTGAACCGCTTAATCATAATTAGGTAGAAGCTGGCACTCATCTCTGCCAACTTTGGGTTGGGGAATCTGTAAAGTTATGTATTATAAATTAATTATACATAAAAATCAAAGTTTCATAACTAGCAACAATAAATAATCTGACTTGATCATGAAAAAAGAATCACAGCCGTGTGACGTTTCATAATGACGTATTCATCATCAATTATTCTCATACTGTGTGATGGTGATGAAAGTGATTATGGTAGTGGTGGTGGTGGTGATGATGATGATGGTGATGTTGAAGGTTATGTCAATTGTGATGGTGATGTTCATGGGTGTTATGATCATGACGGCGATCGTGATGGTGTTATAACGATTATGATGATGATGGTGGTGATTATAATGGTAGTGGTGGTGATGCAGTGACACATTCGAACAGTTTCTCCACAGACATGCTGATTTTTTTATTTTTCATTTATTGTAACAAATGGTAATTATTAAGTAAATAAATCTGAACACAGAAAGTGGAAATGAATCGTGTTCTGACTAAAAATTTATCTCTTTCACTTAAAGGCTTTCCATCAGAACATGTGCCATCTGTCAAGTGTTGTCACAAAAGGAAAGTGAAAAAGGAAAAGAGAACAAATACCTATGTGGAGCTCAGTGAAAATTAGTCTGACACCACTGATATATGGTGGATGATGTAGGGTGTACATTGTATGGTGGCTGATGTAGGGTGTACAGTGTAGGGTGTACAGTGTACTGTATTATGTATGATGTAGGGTGTACAGTGTATTGTAAATGATGTAGGGTGAATGTTGTAGGGTGTGCAGTGTAGGGTGTACAGTGTAGGGTGAATGATGTCGGGTGTACAGTTTAGGGTGAATGATGTAGGGTGTACAGTGTAGGATGGATGATGTAGGGTGTACAGTGTAAGATGGGTGATGTAGGGTGTAGGGTGTACAGTGTAGGGTGAATGATGTCGGGTGTACAGTGTAGGGTGAATGATGTAGGGTGTACAGTGTAAGATGGGTGATGTTGGGTGTAGGGTGTACAGTGTAGGGTGAATGATGTCGGGTGTACAGTGTAGGGTGAATGATGTCGGGTGTACAGTGTAGGATGGATGATGTAGGGTGTACAGTGTAAGATGGGTGATGTAGGGTATAGGGTGTACAGTGTAGGGTGGATGACGTAGGATATATAGTGAAGGGTATATGATGTATGATAGGCTATTCCATTGACGGCCCAGAGGTCGGACACTTTGCAATTTCACTTTTTAAGTTGGTTACTCTATTTTTTATGTAAAAATGTACATTTAATAATTAATTTAAAAAGCCTGAAGTTAATATATTTTTGGATGATTCTGACGTGACTGTTTCTCACCAGATTAGCCCCACATCTGTACAAACTGCTATCACGAACCAATCACCATTTGATGTATCCACCCTCCACGTCCTTTTCCAGCTGATAACATTCGTATTGTTAGTGCAGAACCCCGGTAACATGGACTTGGTCTGTTTTATCTTATTGAAGATGAGAAGTTGATTGTGAGAATATGCGGATTAACAATGAATAAGAAGAGCAGTGTTTTTATCTGTCTGGTTGAAGCCTGGGTATCAGCTGTGGACTGAGAATGAATATATCGGGACGCAGACTATACATTCAGAAGGCATTTTAAGCAACCACACACTAACTCTGACATGTTCCTCCCACTGGGTTCTGATCCTCAAACACCATTAAAACTCATAACCACGTGTCTCACACTCTGCACACGCACATCACTGTCTGCATGTTGGCCTGACAGTGTCTACTTCTCTCATGAGATGTGAAATGCTGGAGACTAAATCAGAAATGCAACAGTTCTGTTCATCAAATTAGTAATTTTTGAAGAGGTTTCATATTGCAGTTAAAGCATTTTATCCATGTGTTGATATTCACATTATCTTTTATTTATTATAATATTTAAAAATAAAGCTTTCTGTTTTATTATTCACTTCTTATCATTTCCTTTCCTTTTCATCTTTCTCTCAGTATTATTATAATTCAAAGCCATGATTTTCTTTCCTGATATTCACTTCCTTTCTTCTTCTTCTTCTTCTTATTTTGAAGAATAAAATTTCTATTTCTGCATATATTGTTATAGATGTATTTAGTAGCATACCACACTCCCGCTGTTGCTGGGGTCGGTACAGGCCTGTGAAGTCGCTGTTGTGTGTTAAAGTTATAAATTATAAATCTGTGTGCTGTGGGTTGATTTGTCAAAGTGGCGTATGTTGCCATTTGAATGTAGGAATGCTTTGAGCCCGTATGTTGTGATGTAATACACTTTACTGATGATTTTATGCATTTACAAAATACAATATATGCACTTTTGATGTTGTTGTACTTTACTCTATCTGTAGATTTAAATGTGATTACTCGTGCTTCAGGCGATATTTCACCAGTCTCCCATTTGAAACCGTTTTCATGACCCAGCCCTTATTCCAATTTAAATGAATAGACCTGGTGTGTGGTGTAGGGTGTATGATTTAGGGTGTATGATGTATTAGACAGGGTGTATGATGTATGACATATGGCCATCATCCATATGGACCTAAATATTCACTCAAACTGTGAAGATGGTGGTGATTCAAACTCTTTTACTAGAATGATTTAGAACTACAATTCCCATTACAGTTAGAAAGATAACCAACTAGCCTTCATGTTAAAAAATAGTAAAGTTTTGCTACATTATTATGTGCCTAATTAATGAAGAACATGGCAGCAAGATTTATTGTGTGTGTGTGTGTGTGTGTGTGTGTGTGTATATATATATATATATATATATATATATATATATATATATATATATACCTCCGCTGTTGGTGCTCAGACACTTTCATGTCGCAGCTTATTCTCTTCGATTATGGACTGTATACATGTCTTTGGAAGTTACACTGCAACCAAATTTGGAGCTTCACTTTTGTGTAAAATATTTATATTTTCTATCTGGTTTCACTCAACTGAGGGTGGATTTTCCTTTTGAGTACCTTTCCTCTCAAGGTTTCTTCCTCATGTTCACTGAGAGTATTACCTTCTACCGTCGGTGTGGATTGCTGTTTAAAATCATAAATTCTTTAGTAAATTCCTTTACTACGTGAAGCTGCTTTGTGATCATATGAACTGTAAAACTCCACAAAAAAAATTATAAATTGAGTGTGTGTGTGTGGGTGTCTGTGTGTGAGAGAGCGAGAGCGAGGGGGGTAGGGGTAGAGAGAGAGAGAGAGAGAGAGAGAGAGAAGGGGGGGGGAAGAGAGAGAGAGAGAGAGAGAGAGAGAGTACAGCACTCATGTGTCCCATTCAACTTCCTCTTTTGTTTTGTGGTTGGAAACTTCAGTTTTGACACATTTGCAAACTGACCATCAACATCTTTCTTCTTCTCCTTCTTCCTCTCACCCATAAAGTGCAGAAGTCCTTTTTTGAAATAAGTCTTTATTAAATATAAATATGTGATGTGAATCAGGCTGCAGGTATATTTATTTGGAGCAGATGTCTGTATATCAGGTTCGAATCAGATATTTGTGTTGGTGTGTAAAATAAATAGGATCTCGACATGGCATTTATTTATCATGAAAGTGGGTGCAGTGTCCTGTCAGTAACGGAACAGTCACCTTTACGACTTCTTAAAAAGAGCATTTTTAATGGAACTCTCAGGGTGTGTGTGCATTGCTGGTGTGAGAGAGGTGATGTTCGATGCTGGAGCCGCTGCCCGTTTCGGTAGGAGTCAGTCCAGAAAACCGCCGATGTGCATCTGAATATCGAGACTTAGTGTTGGTACGTTAGCGAAGCTTTCTTCTTCATGCCTTTCACATAAGATTAGAGTTCCTGTTTTTTCATAGGTGAAGGACACACCCTGTTTTATCGCAGTGTGTGTTTACCACAGTGAATGTAATGTCCTGGACTGCTGCATCCTCATCTTCCACACGGTACTTTATCCACACAAACACTATGTAGTAAGAAAATACCTCAACCAACATGTTTTATACTCCTGTCACTTCTCTCAGAACATGACTGTAGTCCATACTTGCATTTTAAATAAAAATAAAAGAGAAACCAATAAAATAAAATAAAAAACATGACACTAATGAAGGGAGGGAGGGAGTCCTGAGCTCAGCAGTACTACAGCCTTTATACTCCAGAAAAAAAGAGGGAAACGGTCTTCTGTTATTTCACTGGAGAAAAATTACTTTTTCTAATTAGGGATTTAGCAATTAATTAATTAGGAATGAGCTCTTTAAGATGCAAGAACGAAGATCAGATTCTCATAGGTGGAAAACAGAGAAAATGAACCGTTAGCATGAAGCAACAGACGCCAGTTTAGAAACTAGCATTTTAACGTACTGTAGACAGTCATGAAAGTAATCTAATCTCTCTCTCTCTCTCTCTGTTATTTACTGCACTTAGCATTTCTTAAAGAGGAAGGACATGCGGCTAAAAATACATTTCTGTCTCAAGCTATCATCGGAAAATTTTCCGACCACAGTACAGGAAGCTGAGCTGTAGAAACTAAGAACTGAACACAAACACACACACACGCGCACACACACACACAGTCTGTTTACACTGACCTCATTAGCACTGATGTGTGATATAAACAGATCTATATTTATAAAGGTAGTACCACGCACATACACGGAGAGAGAGAGAGAGAGAGAGAGAATCACTGTGCACAGTGTGAGTAATAGTTGGGAAGTTGCCGGTTAGAATGATTGTGTCCCAGCATAGCAGATTATTAGACACTGTTTGTGTTAATGTGACGGTTGTTTACGAAGGTAATACATTTGTAAATGTGTGGAATTTGAGGAAATTGTTTACGTCTACTCGTTGATGTATTTAGATAATACTACAACAATGCCAACAGTCGCATTTCCTCTAACAGTGGTAGCAGAGATGGTTAGCTTTTCATATTTACTACATTTTAATTTTTTAAACTTTTAATAAAATATAATGCACAAAAAACTGTCATCTCAAAAAACATGTCCATCTCTGCCTTGTCTGTCTGTCTGAATGTCCGCACTGCCCCGTTTGTCTATTTGCACCTCCCTGTCTTTCTCTATGTCCTGTATGTCTGTCTGTCTGCATATCTGCACTGCCCTGTCTGTCTGCCCTGCTCTATTTGTTTATTTGCACTGCCCTGTCTGTCTGTCCACTGTCTGTCGGTCTATCTGCACTGCTCTATCTGTTTGTTTGTTCTGTCTCATTGTCAGTATGTCTTTCTGAGTGAAGAATGAAGCTCTCCATCTCTCTCTCTTTCTGTTATCTTTTGCTGTCTCATTACTTGCTATTTGATTTGCTGCGTGCCCTGTCTTATTCTGTTCACTCTCTCTCTCTCTCTCTCTCTCTCTCTCTCTCTCTGTGTGTGTGTGTGTGTGTGTGTGTGTGTAGGTGGTACCATGGTCACCTCTCAGGACCAGATGCGGAGAAGTTGTTGCGTGAGCGTGATGAAGTAGGGATGTTTCTCGTGCGTGAGTCTTTGTCCCACCCAGGGAACTATGTCCTGTCTGCAGTCACAGATGAGAAGAACACTAAGGGCAAGAGAGTGTCTCACATCAAGATCCTCTACAATGTAAGAGAGACAGTGTGTGTGTGTGTGTGTGTGTGTGTGTGTGTATGTGTGTGTGTTTGTGTGTGTGTGAGAGAGTTTATTTGTGTGTACATGAACGTGTGTGTGTGTGTGTGTGTGTGAATTTATTTGTGTGTACATGCACTTGTATAGGTGTGTGTGAGAGAGAGTTTATTTGTGTGTACATGAACGTGAATAGGTGTGTGTGTGTATGTGTGTGTGAGAGAGTTTATTTGTGTGTACATGAACGTGTATAGGTGAGTGTGTGTGTGTGTGTGTGTGTGTGTGAATTTATTTGTGTGTACATGCACTTGTATAGGTGTGTGTGTGTGTGTGTGTGTGAATTTATTTGTGTGTACATGCACTTGTATAGGTGTGTGTGAGTGAGTTTATTCAGAGAGTTTATTTGTGTGTACATGCACGTGTGTGGATTTGCCTTTATCGATGTTAATTGGATTCAGCCCATTTTTCGTATTGTGGATCTTAATTCCTCTGAAAGCAATAAAGTAGATTTAACCAGTATTCTCCCTCTATCTGCCCCCTCTCTTTGCTCCTTCCTCCATCTCCCTCTCCCTCCCCTCATTTTTCCATTTCTCTCTCTCTCCATCCTTCTCTTGCTCTGCCTTTCTCTCCCTTCATCTCTTCCTCTCTCTCTCTCTCTCACTTTACCCCTCCATCTTTCCCTCTTACTCCCTTCATCTCTTCATTTCTCTCTCCATCTCTCTCCCTTCACCTCTCCCCCATCTCGCTCCCTCCATCTCTCTCTCTCTCTCTCTCTCTCTCCTTCTCTCTCTCTCTCCCCTTCTCTCCCATCCCTCCCTCCTTCCATCTCTCTCTCTCTCTCTCTCTCTCTCTCTCTCTCTCTCTCTTGTATGTATCCTATCTTTATCTTTAAATTTTAAAATCGCAATTCTGCATTTAAATTACAAAGCACATAATATGATTAAAGTTGTGAGAATGTTGTTAAGGAAATATGCTAATTCTAATAAATGTAGCATGCAGCCTGCAATAGAATCATTAAAACATACACCAATCATGTGACTCAGGCCACAATATCCAAAACATAACCACTGGCAAAATGTAAGTGCACAGTGCTGTGAAAAAGTATTTGGCCTCTTCTGATTTTTTTTCCCCTGATCTACACATTAAATGTCATATAAAATCTTCTTGTGTCCAAAAAAATGGAGCAGTAGTGTCTTTGCCCAAGAGTGACCGGTCTCTTGTTTGATTTGTTGTTGTTAAGATAATACAACCTTCCACAATAAGCACATCATGACCACTATCAGTCGTTCTGGTGGAAATCTGACGGTGTGGGGATGCTTTGTTGCTTCACGGCCTGGACAGAAACAAGTCCTCAGTTCTATATCAAATGATACTTATTTCTGGTCACCGGTCCATGATTTGAAGCTCATATACAGATTGTTATGCGTTACAATGGAAATCTCTCGTTAATTAGAATTGCACAATTCCACACATCACGAAATGTTGACCCTCCTAAAATGAGTCTCAAGATATTACAAAATTATATTATAACTGGTGAACATCTGCTTGTCTTCAGTTCTTGGATGTGATTGTAGATACCTGGTGAGGGGTATGGATAGTTAATAAGGTCACACGCTTACGATGGGTTCTTTTTGTTCTTGTAATTGTATTTTCAGTAAACGTACAGCTAATAATTATTCCTGCATGCTTTCATCTCTTTTCAGAATCAAGGTTACACGGTGGGGGGCAAAGAGGTGTTTGAAACACTGTCTGAGTTTGTAGAGTTTTATAAAAAAACACCTATTGAGGAGGTCACTGGAACCAAAGTTTACCTGAAACAGGTGAAGGAATCTCTACAGTGTTTTGTTAGACATGGAATAATTGTCTGCAACAACATACATACTTGTACCATCTCTACCTCCTCTTACTCATACTAATTAACACTCCAGCTGGCCACACCCATTATTTTTTTAATACAGTAAATGTCTATAAAACACTGCAGTTCTTTGTTTTTGTAAATATGTGTGTGTGTGTGTGTGTGTGTGTGTGTGTGTGTGTGTGTGTGTGTGTGTGTGTGTGTGTGTCAGCCTTACTTAACCACCAGATTGAATGCTGCAGCGATTGACCACAGGGTCAAGCTACTGGACCAGTCCATTGAGCTACAGAGCGAAGAAGGAGACAAAAAAGTCAAAGCTGGATTCTGGGAGGAGTTTGATGTGAGTGTCCACTCTGTCAATCGGTTAGACATGTGACAATGTTGAGTGTTTGATAATTGGACAATGGTGATTAAAAAAAAAAAAATATATATATATATATATATATATATATATATATATAGAGAGAGAGAGAGATAGACTTTAAATGATGGTGATTAGAGAGTATGTTTAGATGATGGTAGCTGGAGAGTCTTTAGATGGTGGTGTTTGGAGAGATTTCGATCATGGTGATTTGGAGGGTTTTGGAACATTTGAATATCTAGTTTTGGGGTTTTAGGATTTATCTTGGAAACAAGCATTGGCAATTGGCGACATTGTAAGCTTTGAGGGTTTGGGAATTGTTTTACTGTAGAGTTTATTCCACCCTCAGCAAAATAGTGAAACGGATGGTGATTGGGGACATATTATTCCTCAGACATTTGTTACATCATTACTTGGATTTGGGGACTGATTAGTGACTGTTTCACTCTGATTATTTTGATTTGATTGATCCTGTTCAGGCTCTGCAAAAGCTCGACACCAAAAGCAAGAAAAGCCGAAAGGAAGGAATGCGTCCGGAGAATAAAAGCAAAAATAGATACAAGAACATCCTACCTTGTGAGACATAACCATCATTTTCATGTTTTATAAAGGGTTTTAAATTTTTTCTTTCAGTGTTCACTACATAATTGTTCTCACTTCCCTTCAGTTGATGAAACCAGAGTGATCCTACAGAGTGGTGACCCCAACATGGTTGGATCTGATTACATTAATGCCAACTATGTTAAGGTACCCTCTCAAAGCAAGTAATAAACACTTGGAGGTTTTATCATGAATGTTCAGGATCTCCTCTTTCTGTTCTTTATCTTTGTAGGGTATGATGTCTGATAATGGTCTTCCAAAAGTCTACATTGCATGTCAGGGATGTCTCGATAGCACTGTTAATGATTTCTGGCAAATGGTGTGGCAAGAGAAGTCACGGGTCATCGTCATGACAACGAGGGAGGTTGAGAAAGGGCGGGTGTGTATTTTATAAAGAAGCGAGTAATATTTAATGTCCTAAAGTAAACATGTTGTGAATGATAGAGTGGCCGAGTGTCATAGTTTTAATATGAACTCTTCATTCCACTCTTCTGTGGAACAAAGAATACCTGAGCTGAAATACTGCGATGTTCTGGGTGGATAATTAACCTACAGAGAAGAAATCTTTTATTTTGATTCTCAGAGGAGCAGTGAGCAGGGCAGGATTGGGAACACAGTATCAGAATGTAATACCTCTTTGTCTATGTCTGCGGTGTAGAATAAGTGCGTGCCGTACTGGCCTGAGAAAAATGAGCCGAAGATGCTTCAGAGATTCATGGTGACATTTCGTGACCAGAGGCTTTCTGATGATTATAAAGTCAGAGTAATGGAGGTTGAACTGATCGACGGGGTATGAACTAATTTTTTTCTATTACAGAGTCACACCACATCACACAGTGTATCACCATGTCACACCAGACCACACCATGCATTGCCATGTCACAACACATCTCACCACACCATTCCTTGTATTGCCACATCTACTCCATGCTGCACTATGAAACACTGCACCACGCAACACTACACATCATGCCACACCACACCATATCATGCACCGCCTTACCATGCATCACTACACCATGCATCATCACTCCATGCAATGCTACACCATTCTATATCACTCTAGACCACATCACACCATGCAACTCCGTACTATGCATCGCCACACCTCACCACACACTGCAGCACCACACATCATGCCACACCATACCATACCACTCCATACAACACCACACCATGCAATGCCACAAAACCCCACCCCATGCATCGCCACTGTATGTAACTCCATAAAATGTTCCATGCCACACCTTGCCCCACTGCACACCATGCCATGCCTTGTTATTATGTTACGCCACACCATGCATCGCAGTAGGCAACTCCACATCATCCTATGCAAAGACAGACCATGCTACAACATGCAAGGCCACAGTATGTCACACCACCCAACACCACACCACACCATGCAACTTCACATCATACCACACCACTTCATACCACACCCCACGCAAATCCTCACCACATGATTCCACACTATGCAGCACCACACCATGCAATGCCAATCATGCAACACCACACTGTGCCACACCACATCATGCAATGCTACACCACACCCTGCCACACCATGCAGCACCATGTTACACCATGCAACACCATACCATGCCTCACATCATGCAGCATTACATCACATCATACACTGCTGAGAGTCAGGTGTGTGTGTCTGTGTGTGTGTGTGTGTGTGTGTGTGTGTGTGTGTGTGTGTGTGTTAGAGCGAGATGCCGAGAGAAATTTGGCACTTTCAGTACCTCAGCTGGCCGGATCATGGTGTTCCTGACAAGCCAGATAAAGTCCTCGATTTTCTCTATCAGGTTAATCTGAAGCAACGGGAACTTTCCAGCATAGGACCCATGATCATCCACTGCAGGTTACACACACACACACACACACACACACACACACACACACACACACACACACACACACACACATTGCACCACACTTCAGTTGTCTGTCTCGCATTCATGGGCAAGAGTCTATCTGTTTATCCTTCCACTGAACAGGCAGAGTGAGGAGAGGGATAGAGGGAGAGAACAGAAAGAGAGGTAGTATGAGTGTTGAAGAAAAGAAAAAGAAGAAGGTGGAGAAGAGAGGGAAGGGGGAAGAGTGATGGGGAAGAGAGGGATAGAGAAGAGAAAGAAAGGGAAAGGGCGTGAGGAGGACAAGAGAAACAAAGTGAGAAGGGAATGTGAAGAAAAAGAGCAGAGGATGGAGAATAGAAAGAGGGAGAAGGATACGGGACATGGAAATATGAAAAAAGGGAGACGTCTTTCACATACTTACTCTGGATCTGTGATACACTCACATCCTTTGAGGCAAGACCTCATTCCATACCCATAGGGTGCTTTCCACCCATTTCCTACTGAGAACCAAGACAGCGCAATTGAAGCTGCTGATACTCATCTTTACTGCTTCAAATTCAGCTGCAAATTACTCCATCAAGTTTTTGAGGTCCTGGCTTGATGAAGCCAAAAAAGACAACATCAGCCACAAAAAAAAAAAAAAAAAAAACAGAGATGAGAGACTATGACCGCCAAACCAGAAACCTTCAATGCCTTGACTATCCAAAAAAATTATTTCTGGTAAACAGAATCAGTGAAAAGGGACAGTTTAGGCAGAGTCCAATCCTCACCAGAAACCAGGCTCCATGGGCAGAAGCCCGACCACTACTACTACTTGCCTTTAAGCCCCTCCCTCAGTACTGGCTCCAGTGGGGGACCATGGTAATTCGCAATCCTGTAAGGAAAACTGTGTCCTTACACTCCTTTCACTCATAGGAGTCTTTTGAAACATAGTTCATCTGGACTTTTACCTAGGCCCTATTTGCGCTGGGTGTCTCTGGTAGGGGAACTGGTGGAAGTAATGATGACAGGGAGAGTATGCTAATAATAATAATAATAAAAATAATAATAATAATAAAAAATAATAATAAGGGTGTGTTTAATTATTCTGAATGTTTTCAGTGCTGGTATTGGCAGAACAGGAACCATTATTGTTATTGACATGCTGATAGACATAATCAACATTAAAGGTGGGTTTTACTCACTCTCTCACTTTTTGCTTCTCTCTTTATTACTCACTATCCTCTGTCTTACTCTCTTCTTCATTCTTTCTCCCAGTCTTACATTTATGGCATTTGACAGAGACCCCTATCTAGAGTGATTTACACTCATCATTTTTTTATACAAATGAGCAATTGAGAGTTTTATGTCAGGTCAGGGATGGTTGTCTCTGCTACAAGTAACATCTTAACCCTGCACAACATGCCACATAGATGAGTGGTCAGTGTTTAAACCATCGCTGGTGAGGAGGGTGGCATGTCACCCAGCAGAATGAAAAAACAAGACCTGTCAAAGGACAGATGAGCTTCCAGTGTGCCAACAGCCATCATGGAATCTTAAGTAGTAGTGGCGACACACGGTATTTCCTAGTTTTTGAAAATACGGATGGTACAACTGCACCAGGGTTTCAGCCCGTGAAATAACAGATCCTGTCTTGAACCCGATCTCACAGAATATGAAATCAAATGACGGTAACTCCTTAAATTCTGCTGGAAGGGCTGGAAGTTATGGACCCATCAATGACTACAGGGGTCAGATCACAACTTGATGATATAATGGCCAGGAACAAATGGAAGAACAGGATCAGGAATGCTCAGGCATACTCGCCGTTCGTGACTGTAGGATCCGATCACATAATCATTTCCTGTTCAATCAAAAAGCATGTGAAGCATGCAATGAAACAAATAGACTAACAACTGGAATTCCCCAGCCCAGAAATGGCCTCTGACTATGTAAAATAAGTGCACAGTGGATTTCAAATACTATTTTATCCAGGCAATGACATCAATATACAATCTCTCTCTGCTGATGGTCGCGTAGCGACAATGTCTGTTTTCATTCATCATTTAACCACTCTTCTCCACTCCGCTCTCTGGTGCGACTATTCTACCCAGTCTTCTCTTCTGATATTTCTGGACTTCAAATTCCTCTTGATGACATCTTTGAAACGTAGTCAACGTCGGTCTTTACTTCTATGACCAGTAGGCAATTGAGAGAACAGGATCTGTTTTGGTAGTATATCAGCTGGCATCCACATGACATGTCCTGCCCAGCGAAGGTTTTTCCTTATTAGAAGATCTTCCATCGATGGCAGTCTCATTCTCTCCAGAATTACTCTGTGATCTTATCCTTCCAGGTGATTTTCATAATAGAGCGAAGGTGTCGCATCATGAAGGCATGAAGTTTTTTCATGTGACTCCGATACACTGTCCACTGTCCAGGACTCCGCTCCATACAGAAGAGTAGATGTAACCATTGCTCTGTAGATTTTGCCTTTTACCCTTAATGACACATGGTGGTTGTTCCAGAGTCGCTGCCTAAGCCTGCCAAAAGACACACTAGCCTTAGCCATTTGTTTCTGTAACTCTGCGTCGATTCGTCCATACTTCGATACTGTACTGCCAAGATATGTAAATTCTGGGACGGAGTTCAGTTTGTTTCCATCAATCAAGATGTCTATTTCTGGACTTCTTGTAGAATCTGGTTGGAACAGTACTTCAGTCTTCTTAATGTTAATCTTTAGTCCAAACTTCTTGGATGCATCGGAGAAAACGCTCACTATTCTTTGGATATCTTCTGCAGAGTGGGCAAGAAGTGCACTGTTGTCTGCATACAGCAAATCTCTCATAACATGAAGGGTGGATTTTGTCCTTGCTCTAAAATGGGCTACATTGAGCAGGTCGACATCTTGTCTTGACTGTATGTACACACCTTCATTCATGTTTGAAAAAGCTTCTTCTAACATTGCTGACAGGAAGATGGAAAAGAGAGTAGGAGCGTTTGATGTGTGCCTCCATTCCTGTATTTAAGGCTTCTATCATTTGGGCGAATCTTTCGGGACATCCGTACATTCTCAATATTTGCCAGAGACTGATCCTTCCAACAGTATCAAAAGCCTCTGTAAAGTCGACAAAGACTATATACAGCGGTTGATCTTGTTCGATGCACTTTTCTTGAAGTTGTCTGAGACAGAATATCATGTCTATTGTGCTCCGATTTGATCTGAATCCACACTGCGTCTCTGGAACAATATTGGGTGTGATGTGGATGGTTAGTCTGTTTAAAAGGATCCTCGCAAAAAATTTTCCAGCTATGGACAGGAGAGAAATTCCTCTGTAATTCCCACAGTCGGTTTGGTCTCCTTTCTTGTAGATGGTGATTATGCTTGCATCTTTCCATGCTTGAGGAACAGTGCCTTCCATCCAGGCTTTGGTGATCAGATGGTATAATCTCTGATGCAATTTTGGGCCTCCATGTTTCCATACTTCAGCTGGAATTGCTGATTTTTCGCTGTCAGCGGAAGTTGCGGTCGAACAGCGTGGTCCTTGGTAACCCGGGCGGTGACCGATCCGGTATGAGCTTCTTTGTGGATATGCATTTCATGAAAAACTGCTAGCAAGATGGTGTAAGTACCGCTGGCTTTTGCAAGTTACCAGCGGCACTCTCTCGGGGAGTTAATATATTTTTTGGGCCGGCAAGAACAAGTCCAGACAGGCACAGTATATTAGTCCCTGCAGTGGTTGGCCGAAAGATACTGCGAGTTCCAGGTAGTAATCGCCCTCGATGTAACCACAGTCACATGATTTTCTGTTAGGGTTTACTCCCTTAGCCTTTGGTTAAAGAAACCTATTCCACAAAGCAGTGGTGTGTTTCAACTATGCAGGGCAGGGGCGTCAAACCCCCTCAGATATAACAGTATACCGGTATACCCAGGATACATACATACACACACATATATATGGGGGGGGGGGGCACAAAATATTAAATGTGATGGCTCAGTTACTTATTCCTCCCCCTTCTGTCATTGTCTGCATGCTATCCTCATTAAAATATGAAAACCTATAAATGTTTGGGTGGTTTTTTCATCTGTGTGATTTTGACAAAGATCAGATCACATTTGATGGTGATTTTATGCAGAAATGTGAGAAATTCCAAAAGGTTCAGATACTTTTTCATACCACTGTGTATATATCTATCTATATATACATATATATATATATATATATATATATATATATATATATATATATATATATACACATATATGTGTGTGTGTGTGTACATAATTTTCTGAGCAGATCCTTCCATAAGAGAGTGCTCAATACTTTTTCGTAGATCAAATAAAATAAAAAGACGGAAGAATCCTTCTGTAAAGACCTGAAGAGAGAGGATGGTTTCACCACCCCTTGAAACAGATCTGTAATGATACATGGAGTTTCAATAGAAAGTCTTTGTCCTGTCCTTTTATTTTTATTGTTTTTATATATATATATATATATATACCACAGCATTATAACTGAAATCACATAGTAGCCCCAATCACTCTTCCAAAAAAGAAGAAAATGCAGTCCTGTGACTTAAGCTCCCACTCACTTGTCATCAAAGCTCGGGAAGCTGCTCAACAGTGAATGAGCTTCAGAATAAACAATCCAATTCAGCCAGAAAGGCAATCAGAAAAGTCCTAAAATATCTTGAAGCAGACCTTGCTTCTTAATAATGTCAAGACTGAGTATATCTCTACATTCTCAGACCCCTCAGCAATCACATTCCTTTACAGTAAGAACATAAAGTGAGTCAATGACTTCAAGTACCTGGGATCCTTCATAATGGACTTCTACAAGGACTTTAAGTTCAAAAGGCACTGACCTGGCAAGCATGCAATGTGCAATGCTCTTGAGAAGATATGGTGGTGAAACCTTGACAACAACATGCAGATAAATCTGTTAAGATTGACCATTGAACTCATTCTCTTATACGGATCTAAAACATGACCTGGACACATAAACAGCAACAAAGTCTCAATGGAATCTATACTGTACCGACCATCCATGTCATGTACAGAAAATACACTGGTCCAACCATACCACTCTAGAAGAGATCTCTGAGCAATTACCTCCCATTAGTGTAAAACTGCAACAGAGGGGCTTGGTCTTTGCTGGGCTCTGCTATTGAGCTAAGGGAGAGTCTATCTGCCACCTACTTCTTTGGAGACTGAGCCACTGTCCAGTAAGATCAAGCAATTATATTAAATGGACTGCCTAAGGATACAGGGCTGTCAGAAGAGGACCTGAATGCTACTATGGTGGACAAGAAGGTGTGGGAGGCAGCTGTGAGGGGCATCTCGGCCAAGGCCGAAGGATGATGAAGGTTCTTGCTTAAGGACCCAACAGTAGCAACTTGGGGGTTTGAACCCTTGACTTTCAGATCAACAATCCGGAGCCATAACCACTGAGCCACCACTGCCCACTACACCACTTACTCTCTCCTTTTCACTCTCTTACGCTCTCCTTCCCTCTCACTCTTTCTCACTTACGCTTTCGCTCTCTTATTCTCTCTCATTTACTTTAGTTTAGTAAGCTTTATTAGCATGATCGTATACATGTATCATATGTGCAAAGTGTTTCACAAACAACATTGCTAAATTATATTGACATTTCTCTCTCTCTCTTGCTCTCTCTCTCTCTCTCTCTCTCTCTCTCTTAATTAATAGATAAGAGAGGTATATTGATGTAGTTGATAAATTCTAAAAACAAAAGTACTCCATAATGTGTGTGTGTGTGTGTGTGTGTGTGTGTGTGTGTGTCTGTACAGGTGTGGAATGTGATATCGACATACAGAAGTGTATTCAGATGGTGAGAGAGCAGAGATCAGGGATGGTGCAGACAGAGGCGCAGTATCGCTTCATTTATCTCGCGATATTAAAGTACATTGAGTCTATGAGAGAATTAGAAGAAGCCAGAATGGTGAGTTGGGAGGGGATGAGGGATATGGTTGGGTGATGTAGAGGCGGCTGGCTATGGAGGAAGGATGTGAGGGGCTTGAATAGAATGAGACAAGAAAAGAAGAGAATGATGTTGAGTGATGGTGTAGGGTGAAGTTGACTGAAGTGATGGAGATGGTGCATTGGAAGAGATGATGCAGAGGTTGATTTGATAAAAAGGTGATTCTGGTGGAGGGGTGAAGCTGATGAAACAGGTGGAGCCAATGGAGATAATGGAAAAGTGGAGATAATCAAAATGATAGAGGGATGAAGCTTATGGAGATGATGACATGGTGATACTAATGGAAATTATGGTGGAATGATGCTAATGGAACTGATGGAAGGTTGGAAATGATGGAAAAAGTTAATGGAGCTGATGAAGGAGTGAAGCTAATGGAGATGATGGAGGTGTGAATCTAATGAGCTGATGCAGGGGTGGAGATGGTGGAAGGAGTGGAGCTAATGGAGGAGTAGAAATGGTGATGATAGAAAGAGTAAAGCTAATGGAGATTATGAAGGCGTGGAGCTCATGGAAATGGTGGAGGAGTGAAATTCGTGGAGCTGATGGAGGAGTGGAGATGGTGCAGAGGTTGCAGAAGAAGTGTAGTTAATGGAGATAATACAGGTGTCATGATAATGGAACTGACGGACTGGTGGAGATTATGGTGATGACTGAGGGGTGAAGATATTGGAGCTAATGGAGATGTGGAAATGAAGACGGCGATGAAGGGTGGAGCCAGTGGAGATGATGGAGGGATGGAGATGACAGAAGGAGTGAAGCTGATGGAGGGGATGGAGTTAATGGAGATAATGGAGAGTCATTGCAGATGGATGAAAAATATCAATCAGATTTAATATCTGGAGGGGTATGAGACCCTGTAGTGTGAAATGTGTGTGTGCGTTTTAGATCAACCCTGTGTGGTTTTAGATCAACAAGCATTATGATGGTGAGTGTGATGGTGCAGTAGATAATTATCACCTTTGATTGTTAAACTGGAGTAAACTGCTGGTGAAATAAATATAAATAATATACAGTATTAAAACAAGAGTAGGGTAGATATCTGTTAAATTACAGGAGGTTTGGCGTGCATGTGTGTGAATGGTGAGGATGATGATGGTGATAGGATTGTGATGAATTTGGTGGTGATAATAATGATGAATGATCATGATGTTGTTGATGGTGGTGATGGTACCACCACAGTCATCATGGTGATAATAAACATGATGTTGACTGTGATGAAGATGAATGGTCCTGACGATTCTGGTGATGATGATGATAATGGTGATGGTAATGGTGATTACAATCATGGTGATTGTGGTGGTCGTAGTGATGAGGTTTTGCTGAAGGGGATGATGGTGGTCATAGTAATGACGAAGATGGTGATGATGAGGAGGATGGTGGTGATAGTAA
>CM045730.1:17961553-17966553 GCA_024760905.1 Plotosus lineatus
ATCCTTCCCATCTCTATTTCTCTGCTGTGCCAACCTGTATAAATCATTTTCTCCCTCTTTGCTTTCCAACCGAGCATACAAGTCATCAAACGCCCTGTTTAGCCTTTGACACTGCTACCTTTGCCTTACGCTGTGTCTCCCTGTACTCCTGTTTACTCTCTTCGGTTTTCTCAATGTCCCACTTCTTCTGAGCTAACCTCTTCCTTTGTACACACTCCTGCACTTCCTCATTCCACCACCAAGTCTCCTTATCTACTTTCCTTCCAGATGACACACCAAGTATTCTCCTACCTGTCTCCCTGATCACATTAGCTGTAGTTGACCAGTCATCTGGAAGCACTTCCTGACCACCAAAAGCCTGTTTCAACTCCTCCTTGAAGACAACACGACACTCTTCCTTTTTCAACTTCCACCACTTTGTCTTCTGCTCTGCCTTTGCCTTCTTCACCTTCCTTACCATCAGCATCATCCTGCACACCACCATCCTATGCTGTTTGGCAACACTCTCACCCGCTACTACTTTGCAGTCACTGACTTCCTTTAAATTACATCGCCTGCACAAGATGTAGTTTACCTGTGTGCTCCTACCTCCACTTTTATAAGTCACCCTATGCTCCTCTCTCTTCTGGAAGAAAGTATTCACCACAGCCATTTCCATCCTTTTTGCAAAATCTACCAACATCTGTCCTTCTGCATTCCTGTCCTGGATACCAAACCTGCCCATCACTTCCTCGTCCCCTCTGTTTCCTGCACCAACATGCCCATTGAAGTCTGCCCCAATGACCACTCTTTCACCTCTGGGGGTACGCTGCATCACTTCATCTAACTCCCTCCAGAATCTCTCCTCTTCTCGCTCACATCCTGTCTGTGGGGCATAAACACTAACAACATTGAGCATCACACCTTCAATTTCTAACTTGAGACTCATCACTCTGTCTGACACTCTTTTCACTTCTAGAACATTCCTGACAAACTCCTCCTTCAAGATGACTCCGACTCCATTTCTCTTTCCATCCACACCATGATAAAACAGCTTAAACCCTTCTCCTATGCTTCTAGCCTTGCTACCTTTCCACCTGGTCTCTTGAACACACAGTATGTCCACCTTCCTCCTCTGCATCATGTCAACCAGCTCTCTACCTTTTCCTTGCATAGTTCCAACATTCAAAGTCCCTACTTTCAGTCCTAGACTCATGCCTTTCCTCTTCTCTCTCTGGCAACGGACACGCCTCCCGCCTCTCCTTCTTTGACGTCTTCGAACAACAGTAGTCCAATTTCCATCAGCACCCTGTTGGTTGACGGCACTGATGGCGGTCGTTGTTAACCCGGGCCTCGACCGATCCGGTATGTCATTCTTTCTTGTGATTCGCATAGTTTATTTGGCATTTGTTTTACGCCGGATGCCCTTCCTGACGCAACCCTCTGCATTTATCCGAGCTTGGGACTGGCGTGAGGGAGAGACACTGGTTAGTGCCCCCCCCCCCCCTCACGGCTGCATTGCTCTTGATTGTTGAGCCTAAGTACTTAAAATCCTCCATCTTCCTTATCTCTGCTCCCTGTAATATCACCGTTCCTCCTGGGTCCTTCTCATTCACACACATATATTCTGATTTTCTGAGGCTAACCTTCATTCCCCTCCTTTCCAGGGCATACCTCCACCTCTCTAGATTTTCCTCCACTTGTTCTCTGCTCTCACTCCAGATCACAATGTCATCTGCAAACATCATAGTCCATGGAGATTATTGCCTAACCTCGTCCGTCAGCCTGTCCATCACCATCGCAAACAAGAAGGGGCTGAGAGCTGATCCTTGATGCAGTCCCACCTCCACCTTGAATTCGTCGGTCACGCCGACAGCACACCTCACCACTGTCTTACATCTCTCATACATGTCCTGCACCACTCTAACATACTTCTCTGCCACTCCAGACTTCCTCATGCACAATGCAGTTCCCTCTGACCTTCTCTGTACTTCTCTAATAACATCCTCAAAGCAAACATTGCATCTGTGGTGCTCTTTCTTGGCATGAAACCAAACTATTGCTCACAAATGCTGACCTCTGCCCTTAGTCTAGCTTCCACTATTCTTTCCCATAACTTCATCAACTTTATTCCTCTGTAGTTGCTACAACTCTGTACATCTCCCTTGTTCTTAAAAATGGGCACAAACACACTTCTCCTCCATTCCTCCGGCATCTGCTCACTTTCTAAGACCTTGTTGAATATTCTTGTCAGAAAATCTACTGCTACCTCTCCTAGGCACTCCCATACCTCAATCGGTATGTCATCAGGACCAACTGCCTTTCCACTCTTCATCCTCTTCAGTGCCCTCTTTGCTTCACCCTTACTAATCTTTGCTACTTCCTGCTTCTCAATGGTCACCTCTTCTACTCTTTTTTCTCTCTCATTTTCCTCATTCATCAGTTCTTCAAAGTACTCTTTCCATCTTCCCAGCACACTTCTGTCATCAGTCAATACGTTTCCCTCGCTGTCCTTTATCAATCTAACTTGCTGCACGTCCTTCCCATCTCTTGCTTGTAACCTGTATAGAACATTTTCTCCCTCCTTACTGTCCAACCTATCATACAAGTCATCATACGGCCTCTGTTTGGCCTTAGCCACTGCTACTTTCGCCTTACGCTGTGTCTCCCTGTACTCCTGTTTCCTCTCTTCGGTCCTCTCAATGTCCCACTTCTTCTTAGCTAACCTCTTCCTTTGTACACACTCCTGCACTTCCTCATTCCACCACCAAGTCTCCTTATCTACTTTCCTTCCAGAGGACACACCAAGTACTCTCCTACCTGTCTCCCTGATCACATTTGCTGTAGTTGTCCAGTCATCTGGAAGCACTTCCTGACCACCAAAAGCCTGTTTCAACTCCTCCTTGAAGACAACCTGACACTCTTCCTTTTTCAACTTCCACCACTTTGTTTTCTGCTCTGCCTTTACCTTCTTCACCTTCCTCACCATCAGCATCATCCTGCATACCACCATCCTATGCTGTTTGGCAACACTCTCACCAACTACTACTTTGCAGTCACTGATTTCCATCAAATTACATCGCCTACACAAGATGTAGTCTACCTGTGTGCTCCTACCTCCGCTTTTATAAGTCACCCCATGCTCCTGTTTCTTCTTGAAGAAAGTATTTACCACAGCCATTCCCATCCTTTTTGTAAAATCGATCAACATCTGTCCTTCTGTGTTCCTGTCCTGGATACCAAACCTGCCCATCACTTCCTCGTCCCCTCTGTTGCCTGCACCAACATGTCCATTGAAGTCTGCACCAATGACCACTCTTTCACCTCTGGGGGTACTCTGCATCACTTCATCTAAGTCACTCCAGAATCTCTCCTCCTCTTTTAGCTCACATCCTGTCTGTGGGGCATAAGCACTAACAACATTGACCATCACACCTTCAATTCCTAACTTGAGACTCATCACTCTGTCTGACACTATTTTCACTTCTAGAACATTTCTGACAAACCCCGCCTTCAAGATGACTCCTACTCCATTTCTCTTCCCATCCACACCATGATAAAACAGCTTAAACCCTGCTCCTAAGCTTTTAGCTTTGCTACCTTTCCACCTGGTCTTCTGAACACACAGTATGTCCACCTTCCTCCTCTGCATCATGTCAGCCAGCTCTCTATCTTTTCCTTGTATAGTTCCAACATTCAAAGTCCCTTCTCTCAGTCCTAGACTCGTGCTTTTCCTCTTCTCTCTCTGCATACGGACACGCCTCCCACCTCTCCTTCTTCGACGTCTTCGACAAACAGTAGTCCAATTTCCATCAGCACCCTGTTGGTTGACAGCACTGATGGCGGTCGTTGTTCACCCAGGCCTCGACCGATCCGGTATGAGTTTAGTCTTTCTGGTTTGCATTTTGTATTTTGGCTCACGTTTTATGCCGGATGCCCTTCCTGTCGCAACCCTCTGCATTTACCCGGGCTTGGGACCAGCATAAGGGGGAGATACACTGGTTAGTGCCCCCCCTCCCCTCCCCACACACACACACACACACCTCATGGCTGCATTTAAACATCATAAACATTAATTTAGGTACAGTACTGTACTGGAATAATAACGTGAAACATTTAAATACTGTACAGTACTATAGAACTTTACAACAGTTCAGATTAATCATCTTCAAGCACTTCAAAAGAATCTGCCGTTTCTTCAGGAGAAAGTATTATTACTTCAGGAGACACAGGAGGTGGTGTATTTTCTTCGAGTGTGGGTTGTGTAGAAGTTTTCTTGGCCTTTGTTTGGAACATGGTTATTGGCATCTGGTTTTGTTGTTTTTTCATAGGGGTGAAAAGGGTTTTGTAAGTTGCCAAGAGGTGATCAAGTCCACCCGAGAACTGTAGTGAACAAACCATGTGAGGGTCCCATAATTTAATATTCTGTTGCAATAACTTTGCTGATTGCATGAATTCCATCAACCTTTCTCGAATTAGACCATCATCCTCTTGGTTCTCTTATGATGGAGCTTCCTGGTCCTCTGTTTAGCTTCACTGGCAGAGTTTGTCATATCTGCTAAATCTTCATCTGTAAGAGGCTGAGAGTGGAAATCAGTCAGTTCATTGAATTCGTCGTGAATTTTATCATCAAAGCCATCACCACAAATTAACTGTGCCAGCTCCACTGACTTATTAACAGCATCATGATGAATTTCATAAGGTGTGAATCCTTGGCAGTCATGCCCACATTCTGGCCAGACTTTTTTCCACAATGCCTTTAGTGTTTGTTTTTTCATGTCTTGAAGTGCCTTGTGTATGACTGCCAGGGAAGATGCAATTGTGAAACTGCGCAAGTACTGTAGACTTTCAACTGGAAGTCTTCATCCTCATGTCTAGCATCAACTAATACCTGAAGACAATTCCTAGTGTAAAGTGCCTTAAAGGCACGAATCACCCCTTGATCCATAGGCTGGAGGAGGGATGTGGTGTTGGGAGGAAGAAACTCTACCTGTACTCCCTCATGATGCAAATCCGCATGG